>JAVTVY010014562.1:0-61472 GCA_036873755.1 Hanleya hanleyi | reverse complement strand
ACTGAGGATGATCGTCAGATGAAGTGTCGGGACTTGGAGTAGACCTCACGTAAGGACTGACTTCTTCGACGCTGATTTTCTATATCATCAGGGTCGCCGTTCTACAATCAGGTGAATGAAGACTTGAAGCTTGGGAAGGATGAAAGGATGACTAGTGGTTTGAAGGTGAAGCTTGAGAACCCTCAATTCTGGCTGACGAGGTTGCCTCTGTCCCGGTTGGAAGATTCCCTCTTTACCTTGGAACTGTCCTTCCTTGTAAGGGCGAACACCCCTCTGAGCATCTAGTTTGGGTTGTCCGAATTCTGGCCTGAGAAAAACCTCCGTGGCGATCTCCTCTGTTAGAGTCGATAAGGCGTCGAAGAATTCCATCTTGGGCCGTGAAAAGGTCATGGATCCCTCTACTGGATCCTGCATCACCTTGGAAATAGCCGTCAGGAACCAATCAGAGTATGATGTAATTCTGTGTTGTGTCAGCATCATATCTTCCACAGCACAGGCTTGCCTCTGTTGAAGTACCCCCGCTGGTGTGGTGTCCTCGTGAAGTTCAACAGTCTGTCAAGATCCGGTTCAGACTCCGGGCCCTGAACGGTGGATTGTCTCCGTGAAGAGTGTAAGCCCTGTAAGGACCGGGCTCCTGGAGAGATGACGAAGTCTCCAATTGTCGATCCAGTGCGTCGTATAGGTTGGCTGATGCTGGAGATGGTGCGCAGGTTGGCGCAGCTTCCTCCTCAGAAAGGTTTGTTAAAACCGTAAAGAGGTGTCGTAGTAAGTTTTCTCCGTTCCCGGCGAGGTCATCAGGCTGCTTGTCATCGCCGACCACCGGTCTGGGCATCTCTGGAGTCAACGTATGTACCGCCGCTGTCCTGACTTTGAAGGGTAGCATGTCTTATTCTTCTGCCTCCGCCCGACGTAGGAGGTGAATGAGGATGCCGAGGAAGTGGAACGTCGTGCGTGATCCTCATATCGTGTCATCTCACGGGTCTCCGATGAAGGAACTCTATCCTGGTAAGGGGCTGTGAAGCCTGGAGATGATGTTTCTTGACCAGGCTTGCCTTGGAAGGTACCCCTGGAGCAGAAGTCTGTTCCTTGGGGGCAGGTCCAGAATGGTGATCTACGAGTCCCTGTTCATCTCTGGACTTCCGTTCTATCCCGATGCTCCGGGCTATGGTGATGGTGGGTAGACGTCCGCTGCTCGCCATCAATGCTTGTTGACGAGAAACCGGTGAACGGCTTCTCCCTCGTCTGTTGTAAGGTCGCTCCGGTGTAAGGTCCCTATGGTACCGACTCCGGTAGGCTGGACTAGGTGAAGGGGTCCGACGTCTAGGACGGTCCCTCTCTCGATGATGACGTACAAGATAGGAATCTCGGCGTTGTAACGGTGTGCCACTTCGTTTACGAAATCTGCTTGCCGTAGTACCGAGGTATGGCTTCGTTGTAGGGGTCCAAGCTGGAGTAGAGGCCGGCTCACGGCGTTCTGGCTGAGTCCGTTCCTCATAAGTCCGTGACTCCTTGGATGTGGAGTCTCGGTGATCTGTATAAGTCCGTTCTGCTTGAGTCCGTGACTTCTCAGGTGTAGGCTCTCGGCGCGTTGGATAGGTCCGTGTGGTATCCTGCTCCGTGATACGGCTCCGGGTCCATAGTATGGCTCCGGGCTGTAGTTTCCTCCCGCGGTGCTCCGGTATCGGAGTCACGGTGGTCTGGATAGGTCCGTGAGGTCTCCATTTCCGTGGTACGGCGCCCTGGATAGGGCCGTGATCTCTGGATAGGGCCGTGATTCCTTGGAATCCCGGTCCCTGTAGGCCTTTGGCTTGTCCGACTCCCGGCGTCCGGTATAGAGCCGTGACTTCGTGGAACCGGTGAGCTGTGCTTGAGCCGGGGTCCCGCTGTAGTGGTGGAGTCCGTGATCTTGATTCTCGGACTGCCTTCTTCGCCGTGTCTCTCTGTGTCTCCGGGGTACGGCGGTTCTTTGGGGACTTGGATGAACGGGAGTTGGTATCCGAGTACTCGCTTTGATCCATGTCTGTGACGGGGCTGTCTAGTAGAGTCCGTGTCAGCACTCTAGCCGGTGCAGTAGAAGTAAACCGTATCGCCGTGGCTTGGGCTTGACTGGTCTGCACTTTGCCTATCCTCTCGGTATCCCGGTAGTCTCTGTAGGCTCTTGGCTTGACGGGGTCTCGGAGTTCTGCATTGGGCTGATCTCTCAGAGCCATGGTCCCGTATGCTGATCTAAAGTCCGTGGTCTGTAGGTGTGGACTCCCAGTGAGACGTAGACTCTCGGCGTACTGGATAAGTCCGAACTTCATAGGTCCGTGTCGTTCTGTCCCGTAGTACGGCTCTGGGCCGTAGTACGGCCTCTGGAAGTAGCCTCTCTCTCCGATGGTCGGGTCCGAGGTGCTCTGCAGTCGGAGTCCCGGCACTCTGAGGTGTCGAGGTCCTTGAAGGCCCAGGGTACGGCTCTGTCCCGGGTCCCGGTTCTCCAGGAGGTCCCGGCTGGCAGACTTGTCTTTCTTGAGTTGCGGAGACTTGGATGAACGGGAACTGTAATCCGAGGTCTGCCCAGATCCGTAGTTGTAACGGCTCTGGTATAGAGTCCGTAACTCATCTTCTCCGGTGAACTTGAACTAGGCCGTCTTGGGTCTGTAACTTGTTCATCGTCTTAAAATGTAGCTCCAGGGTACTGCTCCTCGTCGTGGAGCTGTGAACGGCTCCGGTATAGAGTCCGTAACTCATCTTCTCCGGTGAACTTGAACTACGCCGTCTTGGGTCTGTAACTTGTTCACCGTCTTAAAATGTAGCTCCAGGGTACTGTTCTTCGCCGTGGAGCTGTGATCCTGTGTCCGTGATCTGTACTGTTTCACGGGACTGTTGTGAAGATTCCACTGGCACCAGTATCGTTTTCACAAATAAGTTGCTGGTAGGAACTTCGTTTACAGCCAAGTCGTTGAAGAGGGCCTGAGTAGCTTGCTTCTCAGCTGGACGTCTTGCCAGGTCAATGGCCGCTCTCCAGAGTTGACTGCGTCGCCATAGGTGACTGTAAACACACCTTTGAAAACAAAGAAAATGCAAGTCTTTAACTGATTAAAACTGACGACATTATTCGTTCCTATAAATCTTTATAGCTGGGCAACTACGTAGGTTCATAATGAACTACGGGAGAGAAAAAATAACCCTAGAGTGCGTCTATAACAATCCAAAAGTTACTGTTTACAGGAGCTCTTCCAAAACAGGTCTTGTCACCAAGACTGCAAGGAAAAAGAGTGATGGACATGCGCGGAGTGCACGCCACCTGGCGGACGATCGACGCAGCGATCAAGGGAGATAATTTTGTTTGCAGGAGATCTCCAAATGGAGGATATTGGCATTTAAGTGATAACAGGTGAAGATTTGGGACACAAACAGTATTGTATCACAGTCCTCGTATTAGCCTACTTCCTTCCTTCAGCGTTGTTGTTGTCGTCTCTCAGCCAGACGCCAAAATCATCAACCCTGAGAAAACCGACACACTGTCAAAACCGACATATTTCTTCGGTCCCGTGCAAGGTTGGTGTATCCAGGTTTCACTGTAGATCTTATTTATAACAGGTTAGGGACAGAAGCCAATGTGGGGCATGATTGATACCCCAAGTCAGGTATTATACCCCAAACACCATAGTTATAAAGAACACCATTGTTGTAATATAATCCTTACAAAACCCTATTCCACCAACTGCCCACCTACTTTTGGACCACCCTGTATAATCAACTCAAGTGAAAGTCTGTTTAGAGAACTTGAAAACCTGAAAATCACAGATATTTCACCCCTAAGTTTACACTTTATGAAAAGACAATTTGGGGCTCTAAAAGTGCTCCGATTGCATCTCAGAGCATCTAGATCCATGGAGCTTCCGGGGCCTAGGCGGCCCCTGCCCCCCCCCCCCCCAGGCGCCCCCCGGACCCCTGCCATCAATGAATGCAGCTGTCTACTTTTCAAACTCAGCCTGCTACTTAAAATGAAAATGAGAACCCTCCAGATGGTCATGGATAAGATAAGGGAAGCAATTTTCAGTTTAGAACAGTCAGTTTTGTATTTAGAGGGCATGCATGGGGAGGGGACAGGATTCTTGTGCCCTGGTATGGCACCTCATAATGCAATGCATGGATACATTTTGATGCATCTAATACATGCAGTACCATCCTACTACGATGTTCTGGATCCATCTTTATGTGGAACATAAACAGTGGTAGGACGAGTCACGACTAGTACCAGACAATTCCAGAAAAAAGTCACTATTACCCATGAATAGGTCTTTTGTAAGGATAAATTATTTTATCTTGTATACTTTGTCCAAAGGGCTAGACCGGACTCTCAATAATTCGTATTCATATTCAATACGTGTTCACTTTATTGGCCTTGTATTTCATAAAGAAATAGGTCCAATCCTATTGCTCCACATGTTTCTAACCAATACTCCATAGCCCTGTCCCCATTTAATCCTTCGCCCCATGCCATTTGTTGTGACAGACAAATTTGATTCCCTTTCCCAAATTTGATTCCATGACCATCGATATAGCATGTTTCAGGAAGATAATCCATCTTGGACATTTTGAGACTTCTCATCCCAGTTCAGCAGGTAAGAGTGAAGACAGTCCTTTTTTCTCAGTGTTTTTCAGAATTACAAAAAGATATATTACAGCTGCATCCATCCATTGAAGACAGGTAGTAGTGTATTGACCCGCTATTGTCAGAATTCAGTCACCCTATTAGAATCCAATCACCCCCAAAGGTTGAGGCACAAAAGTCATTCAGTTGTTCTATCAACTTTGATTACCCTTGCCCAGCCCTTACAATTAGCCACAGCATTCAGCAATTGCCGAGGTAAATGCTGTAGCATAATCAATTCACCTCAGCAATTTTTAACATGGTGCTATATGGGAGTTATTTTGATGCTGCATGATTTTTTACCGAGGAGAGTTTTCCTAATTGTGAGGGCTGCTGGCCTGATTTTGGAACATTCTGTCAACTTCTGAACAAATCAACCCCGGACTTGCTGGGGGGTCAGTTCACTTCTTGTGATTGAATTCCTATGAATTAGGCGCTCATTTACAAATTGTCCGGTAATGAGTGAGTGAGTGAATGAGTCAGTCCATCTGAATTCTTTTTCCGGCAAAATAAGGAGAACCGTTGACATTAGAACCTTGATTTTTGGCATGAACATGCATTAGGGGACTGTTAGCAGCAAGTTCTGAGTTGACCTACTTAGGTGACCTATAAACCTCGAAATTAGCAAAAACATGTCCTAATGTCTACCCTATTTCGTATGTCCTGTGGCGTTATCACACTGCCATGTTATTATGGGAATTACTGTACAATGTTGTTAGCAGACATCTTCATGTAAAAACATTATTGGACATGATAGAAATGGTACTTTTCTGAAACCCACATGAAACCAAACCATGCTCTAATGAGGGAGAGGTGTATACTTACATTCCTGATGGCAGGTTCTATGATAGTAGCACTAACAAGATCTCGGTCGTCCACACAATCAGACACGGGGGCATCCCCATATACTGCAGTATTGCTGGTTTGACGTCAAGGAATTCAAAAGCAAATCACAAGTTCAAAATAGATTTGGAACACATAAATTCAGTAACACTGCAAAACTTTCAGGTTTCATAAAATAAAGGACACTTCATTCTTTTAAGTTAAAAGTACTGTAATGTGCCAAATATACATCATATGGAAACA
The DNA here is from genome assembly GCA_036873755.1 of Hanleya hanleyi. NCBI lineage: Eukaryota > Metazoa > Mollusca > Polyplacophora > Lepidopleurida > Hanleyidae > Hanleya > Hanleya hanleyi. Next base: position 55,747 of record JAVTVY010014562.1, on the reverse strand, counting down.
AGCTTTGACTCCCTGTCACACCAGGGAGCATAACTCACAAAACTTAAGAAAGGGGAGATAATGTATTTTCTTGAATTCAATTTTTGCTTCTGATAGTTTACATATCTGTAATATTATATATTTTGACAGATTATTTATTGTAGATTTCTCTGAAAGACTGCTCTGAGTTCAAGTAATGATATGATTTCAGGTAAAATAATTTATGCACATTTACGTAGAAAAGGGCCAAGATTTTTAAATCAGTCACCATTTTAAGTTTACCCATGATGCTTTGCATGTAAAGCGAGGCTCAAAATGGCTCAAATATAGTCATAATCTGTAAGTTTGAGCTCTTCATCCACAAGCCACAGATAAAATATACTTTGGGGTGGGATGGGGTGGGGGAGGGTGGATATATTAAAGAACTGATTTCATCCCACCATAATAATACATGATGAAAGCATCACAATTAAAAATCCATGATAAAACCATCCCAAAGCTTCAATGAAATCAGAGTATGATGGACAAATTGAAGGATACAAGTGAAGGCTGCACACGCAGTTCCATGTGTATCAGGTCGGATCTGAAGTTTACGAAGTAATGGTCTTGCTTGAGCTGTTGCCAGACTTTCTTTCGAATGAAGCCTTGGACAGAAATTTGGAAACACTTCCCTCTCCAGATTTTCTGGAAGAATAAAAATAAAAGATATATACAAATTCTGAATATGATTTCAAGCTTTCATTCGCAGCTATACTTTCTTAGAGCCAGTGAAAGTATTAACGATTTAAAAACATGATCTAAATAAAATGAAAATATTTTATTAGATTCTCAATGTAGGCTTTAATACTTTTGCAGGATTATATGATACAGAAACTATATCAGTCAGAAATTTGATCTATTTCCTAATCAGAATACCAGAATGTATTCTGGAAGACGGGGGTATCCCAGCAGCCTTAGCGGCGGCCCGTAACAACTATGGCGTGGGATAAAGTGAAGCATGGCGACGTATTCACTATGCACAGCCAGACCGCGCTTTTCACCGTTAATTCGAATTTCCGCGCCTTTGAGGTTGGTAATCGTTTGGAATTGATAAGATACCATTAATAATGTAACATTTAACAGCTCGAAGGATCAATTGTGTGATAAAGACTCCAGGAAAGAGTAATAAACAGCTATAAACAAACCTACGACAGCGAGCTACAGGGCGCTTACCCAGCCGTCAAAATCCTGGGGTTAACACAGCGGTAAACACTGTTATTGTCAGCATATAGCACGGATAATCTGTTTTACTTTTTTTCCCCCTTCTGTTTTCATAAGGCTGTTAAAGTGATTGTAAACCCTCAAGTAAAGTTTCCATCAAATGAAAGACCATTGCATACAGTGTGAGAAAATATTTATTTTAATTTTTTACGATTTTATTACACAGAGTAAACTGCAATTAAAGCATGGTATTCTATGGTGGTCTGTTGCAATCATATTTAGGTTCAGTGACGTCGCACTGCCTTAATACATACATTTCAAGCTTTGTATGCACTTTCTAATGCTTGATTCAAGCTTAAGGTATGTATACTTTGAGTTTCAACACAGACTCACTGTTCCAATGTGCATGTTTCACCAAAATCTGGGAGATGGTGACTCATGAGTGTCCAGTCAATTTGAATCTTGCATTTAATTTCTCAGATTTTGGAACATCACATTGGAACAGTGGGTCTGTGTTGAAACTCAAAGTATACATACCTTAAACTTGAATCAAGCATTAGAACGTGCAAACAAAGTTTGAAATATATGTATTAAGGCAATGTGACGTCACTGGACCTGAATATGATTGCAACAGACCACCATAGAATACCATGCTTCAATTGCAGTTTACTCTGTGTAATAAAATCGTAAAAAATTAAAATAAATATTTTTCTACACTGTTTGCAATGGTCTTTCATTTGATGGAAACTTTACTTGAGGGTTTACGATCACTTTAATTATACAGATTGAATGATTGACTTAATGATTGACTTATTGATCAGGAAATGGTAAATAACTAAATAACGCAGATATATACTTGTTTTAGCGTTATTGTCAGCATATAGCCCTTTACGGATCCATAATTTATTTTAATATTTTTTTTCTTCTGCTTTTATAAACCTGTTAATTATACAGATTAACATGTGGAGATATCAATAGAACTCACGTACTGGTATGTGATATATGCCCAGGATTTTGGCAGCTGAGTTAAGCCACTGTTGTAGGTTATTTAGAGCTGTTTATTACTCTTTCCTGGAGTCTTTATCACACAATTGATCCTTCGAGCTGTTAAATGTTACATTATTAATGGTATCTTATCGATTCCAAACGATTACCTACCTCAAAAGGCGCGGAAATCCGAATTAACGGTGAGAAGCGCGGTCTGGCTGTGCATAGTGAATACCTCGCCATGCTTCACTTTAGCTCACGCCATAGTTGTTAGGGGCCGCCGCAAAGGCTGCTGGGATACCTCCGTCTTCCAGAATAGGATTGTGATAATATCACAATGACCATCATGTTAGAGATATCCACATAAATTTGCTGCTGGCCGCTTTAATATGGCACCCTGTGACCCAATATGCAACCTTCATACGTAAATTCAAATTCAGTTATACCTGAAATGCTGTTTGGCATAGTTTTCAAGTGTGTACTGGGCACTTGTAGGATTAGTTTGAGAGAATAGTCCCCCTTCTTTCTTCAGTTGAACAGCCAGTAAGCCCTGGTGCACAAAGAATTCAGACTGTGGATTTAACATGAACAAATCAAAATGAACACTTTTCATCTTCAAACAGATAACGCACTTTTTCACATGTGTTGGAAATTCAATTTCTAATAAATTCAATAAATTTAATTTGGACGTTTAATATACAAACCCTATAATTGGCTAAATGTTCCTTCCATTTTCTTCACAGGCCAATGAAAATGCAGGATTTCTTTTTTAAAATTTGAATTGACCAATCAAATCATTGCAAAATCTCATGCAAGAACTCCTCCTGATCAATATCTATTACATGTACTTGTATGTGCATAATTAATTCAATTATGTTCAAATGGAATGCTATAGCATCATACTTACATGTAGGTTAAGTCAAGACTACAGAGATATTTTATAAGTACCAGAATGTCTGCTGATGGCTCAACAGTCATTGTTATAAATATAGACACCATGTTTTGGCAGTGTTCCCTGCTGTCCTGTTCTCTTACACATGCCTGAGACATCCGAGGCCTGATTAAAATCTTCCCATGGTTTATCCAGGATGATCAGATATCCACACATCAGACTCTGAGTGGGCACTCCTGAATAGAGACAAGAGAGAAATATGTTTCTGAAAAAATTATCTAACAAGTCGCACAATATTCCCTTAGACATCTCTCGCTAATGAGAGTTGAGAACAATAGATCACCTATTTCATCTGCTGATAATGATCCGAACAACTGGGGTACAAATTGCTATCCAAAAACATGGTCTGGCACCAGTTTTTCTTATTAATTTGATTTAAGTACATTTCTGAAATTTCTGAAACTTTATCGTCTCAGGCCAACAAATAGAAATGATATAGACAGTAATCGCCATCACATGATATGTCCGACTTTTGGAAAGGCATATATCGAATGTGAAAGTGCTATTATTTTGTCATCAGATTGATGAACGTGTAGGTAATTGCAACAAAACTTTTATGTCACTGGATTATTACACAACTTTTATGTCACTGGATTATTACACAACTGACTTAAAGGGGAATGTCAGAGAATATGGTCTGAACTCTAAAGCGGAAGAGAGGAACACCGCCTCAATCTTACCAAAATTGGAGGCATTATCTAGAGCTACAGCAAATATTGATCGTTGTTCGAGTCCATCCACAAACAGAAGCAATAGGTTGAACATGTCATCACAGTGCGGGGAAGTGATGATGTAGGGCTCTCCTTTGACGGTGGATATCGTCAACATCTGTCTGCTGGAAACACAAATGAAGAATTCTTTCTTATTCATGGAAATACTTCTCGCCAGATCACGGAGGAGAAACAACTATCCCTACTTCCGGGATTTTGACGAAATTTGCCATGCTTGCGGGTAAAGCAACTTTATCTTCCGGGTAAAATGGCCGATTCTAACAGACGGAGGTCAATCTTCCGACAATTCAGACGAACCGTCTAAGTAAGTAGTAGATATAAAGCTACCAGTTGGTGATAGAGATTCCTATGAACCTACAGAGGCTAAGAACGAGCTGTATTGTTGTCTGGATGTTTCTCTATAATCTTCACAAAATAGGCAGTCAATTGTGCAAGCGAACATTTGTCAATACCACGCGAGTTAATTCCACGCTAATTTGTCTTCAATCTTCGGTTATATGACGGATCGTCCACTGTGTAGCAGGGTAGACCCATTGGTGCTTGAATTATATGCTACCGAACGTTTTTTTCGACGTACATTTCATTAATCTGCACTTTTAGTGATATTATATTCAGTCTTCCGGGTGCACTTACTCATGCTTCCGGGTAATACATTCGAAATATAATATACAAGGGAGTGCACTTTCTACCTAGAAAGATAAAAGATTATACAAACGATAACCCTACCGCCCCTGGGGGCATTATGCCTCCCCCTACCAAACTTTGTACTCCTCTCCGGAAAGACAAAAAACTGAGAGCTGAAACTCCGTGACTTTGCTTATCATACTGGGGTCTTTTGGGGCCTATTTGCATAAGCAACTGAGCAGAGAATCATGGGTAAATCTTAGTCTACAGCTGTAGGCGCTTCGATGGTCTCATCGTTCGCAGATTTCATATCTACATAGTATATAGCCCTACATTGAGGGAATAATAGTCCCTCAGTGTTGACTTCAAAGTCACTCCTGCGTTTTACCCACTCTAACTGTGAACCAGATATTTTTCTGGTCTGGCCTGAACGCGTATTCTTGTGACAACACTCACACTTCGACTTGTTGAATGGTTCATTACTGTTCATAGTGAGAACTATAATGATTCCTAAATATAACGAGAACAGTTCAGGAAAATACACATGAAGTTCCCCTCGTTTTTCATACATGGGAAGTATAGCTGACCCATGAAACTAAACCTATTCAGTCACGGTGACTTGGACATGTTATGAGTGTGATGCAATAAGGGTCGAGTTGTATAGTAGTGAATGTAAAAATGTGTCTACACAGTTATATCTATATTTTATTAACTGAATATCACTGAAGATTGTTTCACATAACATAAATAAATCCAAATGTTAAATATTAGAAAGAAAGAATAAGAAAACAGGAAGAAAATTTTTCTGATCAAAATGTGAATCGAACTCATAGCTCAACAAACTGTCTCCACACTGTTTTTATAAGCGAGCAGCCTAACATCTGGACTACGACGACGTCTACTTGAAAAACATTTTTTACTTGCTCACATAACGTTTCTGGTAGAATACAAGGTCAATTCCATTGTGACGGGCACTACATTCAGAGTATATTCCTGGTATTGTAATATGCCAGATTTGCGCACTACTGCTCCAATATAACTAACATTCTACAAACAGTTAAAGATCATGTAGGAGTGTAAAGTAATATAAAAAATTTGAGAGAATGTGATTGACCAATCAAAATCACAGACAATTGGCATAACGTGACGGGCGCTACAGGGATTTCCCTCCATTTGTGCGGTTAGTATGAAAACTTCCAAATCCCTGTGATTTCTCAAATGATTTTAACTTCTTATCAGTATGGTATAGTAAGGTACTGAGTACTGATTCTTTGTTGAAGAACAGTTTGCCCCATCTCTTATTAGCTGCTAACATGAATTTGAAAATTCCACTGTGACGGGTGCTACATATTTTGTGATGGGCGCTACACCCTCTGAAACAGAATGGGCTAGGTCCTATAAATCCTATAATAAGACAATGACAACTTGATGGTTAAGTGTCCAATGGTTTATTTCAATATTCTCTGAAATATTCACCAAGAATAAGACACATTATGCCAACATTCCAATTGATTTAATGTGCTATTTCATCAAGCAACAAAAATGATATTCACGACATGTTGTATCCAGGTGATATGGCAGATGACACACCTTTCTAACCAACATTAATTTTCTTTGAAAACTCCTGATAAAGAAAGATCCAGTTCGAAGGTTAGAACTTGCGCTGGGGAGGGCCATAATGCAGTAATATAAAGATGATGGCACCCCCAGGCCTGGTAGCTAGGGTTAAGACCGGATCCCACCTGTAGCTTATTCTGTTTGAAGCACTGAATTGCAGAGTTTACTCTTGATGTCGTTGTCAGAAAGTGTTCGATGCACACCTTCACAACATCTTTGAAAGAATCAAGAAATGAGTTTTGACTGTGTGAAAATAGTTTGTTGGGGCAGTTCATCATGTAAGGATCGGACACTGTGTGCAATAGTTTGTCGGGTAGCTTTTCCAGGTTCAACAAAGGTTCCCTGCATGTAGTCATCTATTGTGTTTTTCTTACGTGACGAATAGGCCATTTGGGCACTGCCACTTCAATATCATATGATAATGAGCTAACATGTGACCAAAAGCTTGAGTGTATATTGGTTAAAGTGAAAACCAATCATCAAAATGAGCTGTGACTGCATCAAAATCCAAAGATGAAATGGCCAGTATAAAGCTCGCAGCCAGGAAAAGAGGAAATCACTGATGGCAATTATATATGGGCCAATAATATTAATATCTCTACGTCTAGTCAGGCATGCATCACTCATGACAGTGGCTTCATGCCTGATAAACAGTGTTGCAATTTTGAGTGCAACTGGTTCGGCTGAATGCTAGGGCCACATGTACTAAATGTGACAGGCGCTACATCAGAGGCTGTAGCGCCCGTCACGATGAAATCTGTAGCGCCCGTCACGCTAATTAGCTTGGTTAATTAGTAACTGCTAAAATTAAATCTGGCTAATATAGTTGGTACTCGAGCACTAATAGAAGAAAAGGGATCCATGTTCTTTTATGGACCTTTATTTTATCAGCACATTAAAAATTAGTAGAATATTGTAACGGGCGCTACAACACGACAGTAACGTTTATTATTGGACATACGATTTAATAAAAATATCCAGTGCCTGTTCTGATGACAAATATCAGAGCAAGAGGTGGCTGTTTAACCGAATACTGCAAACAACCTAAGATTAAATGCATTTATGTACAAATTTCCACAAAAAACAGTTATACAGTAAAAAAATCCTTATCAGGCTAAATTATTTCAGTAGATGTAGGTGGCGCCACCTGGCCCATGGGCGATTGAATGCATATTTCCTGACTTGTTTCTGAAAGCATGGAGCATATACTACATATATGTATATAGGTTATTATAAAATATCCAATTAAAAAATTGCCACTTTGGTTTAATTTTACGTGGAATTGACCACAAGCGAAGCATTTGCACAATTTTTAATTTTGATGAAATATGACACCTCAAACCACAATGATATTTCAACCGATTGTAACACTAACCATTGTGATAATAAATACACACAAATTGTTTTGGTTTGAGGTGTCATATTTTATATATGAACGGAAATCCCTTCAGAAAATGTCCCTAAAATGTCGAAAGAGCACATTCGACCGTTTTCAAACTTGAATAAATCCAGTTTAGAGTAATTGACAATCACCATTTCACATGATATGAAGCTTCAGCATTTTTACAGCACATAACAAAACTTTCATCCGTTTCACTTTCAAACGAAAATCATGTTCACTACCATCACGTCCGAGGGAGTTATTCTCGGGTAACCATCACACATTCTTTGGATTTCTTTCACATTTCTTCTGAGATTATGGGCAATATTACTGGATATTCGCTCATGGGAAATAACAGTCGTCATTTCACTGGTTCAGTTACATATCAGAACGCCTTGGAAAAACACCTTCAAGCTCACAGTGGAAACTTCAGGTTTGTTCTAAATGGTTTACGGTACTAGGTGATTGAATTAAGTGTTTAATTCATAGCACGTGCGATATATTACATAACGTAACTATTCAGACAAGTCGTTTTCCCACTTCACGCTGTAAACCGATGTGTGTCCGCTTTATTTCACAATCTGATTGAAACTGAAAGGACTGACGCCAAGACATTGTGACGTCACATGAACAACGTAACTTTAGCGACGTCCGATTTGATTACAATTTTTTTCAATTATTATTTTATTTCTGATGTCACCTTTCAGCGTTTAGTTCCAGACGTTTAAGCTAGAGAGAAACGGCCAAGTAAAAAATTAAGTTCAAACCTTTTTTTAGACCCTAAATTAGGTCCTCACGGACTTGTGACCGATTGAGTTGGTGGTTCATGGTACTCAGTTGCAAACCATTACAGTTTGTAATCCAGGAAGCGGAAATGTATATTCCCTGCTCAAAAGGTTTGATGCAGAAAAACGTAACAGGTCAATAGGAGAAGGTAGAAGGTTAAAGCATATATAAAGACCCCCACATCCGACCGTCGTCAGCCGATTGAAATGACGAGTGTTATTTCCCGTGAATGAACATCCATTAATATATTGCCTATAAACTTACAGGACATGTGAAAGAAATCCAAATTGCTAACACCACCTCGTCGGTGTTGCGAAAATAGCCCCACCGGCTGACGACCGGATGCATAGTGGTAAGACGATTCTTTGCAATCAGTGCGAGAAGATGTTCTCCATCGACATATAAGTTCAGCATTCCCATAGTGGACCAGTCCAGTGCACAATTTGTTTGAAGATGTACTCTTCCCATCACACCCTGGAAAACACCTTCAAGCTCACAGTGGAAACTTCAGGTTTGTTCTAAATGGTTCACGGTACTAGATGATTGAGATCAAAATTAAGTTCAAGACATTTTTTAGACCCTAAATTATGCCAGCCGATGGTCAGCCGGTGGGGCTATTTTCGCAATACCGACGAGGTGGTGTTCTATATCAATTTGGATTTCTTTCACATGTCCTGTGAGGTTATGGGTAATATTAATGGATATTCATTCACGGGAAATAACACTCGTCATTTCAATCGGCTGGCGACGGTCGGATGTAGGGGGTCTTTATATATGCTTTAACATTCTACCTTCTCCTATTGACCCGTTACGTTTTTCTGCATCAAATCTTTTGAGCGGGAAATATACATTTCCGCTTCCTGGATTAACAAACTGTAATGGCTCGCAACTGATTACCATGAACCGCCAACTCAACCGGGCACAAGTCCACGAGGACCTAATTTAGGGTCTAAAAAAAGGTTTGAACTTAATTTTTTACTTGGCCGTTTCTCTCTAGCTTGAACGTCTGGAACTAAACGCTGAAAGGTGACATCAGAAATAAAATAATAATTGAAAACATTTGTAATCAAATCGGACGTCGCTAAAGTTACGTTGTTCATGTGACGTCACAATGTCTTGGTGTCAGTCCTTTCAGTTTCAATCAGATTGTAAAATAAAGCGGACACACATCGGTTTACAGCGTGAAGTGGGAAAACGACTTGAACAGTTACATTATGTAATATATCGCATGTGCTATGAATTAAACACTTGATTCAATCAACTAGTACCGTGATCCATTTAGAGCAAACCTGAAGTTTCCACTGTGAGCTTGAAGGTGTTTTTCCCAAGGCGTTCTGATATGTAACTGAACGACTGAAATGACTGTTATTTCCCATGAATGCATATCCATTAATATTGCCCATAACCTCAGAAGAAATGTGAAAGAAATCCAAATTTCTAACACCATCTCACCTGTGTTGTCATTATAAAAAGGCATTTTTTTGTCCATTATCAGGTCGGATTTTTAGATTTCTTTATTCTTTTGATTTCCTCGTACAAACGGCCTGATAATTAGTAAATAATAATCTGATATGAAATAAAATAGTTTTGTTCACTTTTCCATGCAGAAAAGCAAGAATTTTGTGGAAATAAGACGAAAATATCTCTTTTCTGGTTCCCCACATGGCCGCAATTTCGGATTTATCCATGATTCTCTGCTCAGTTGGTTATGCAAATAGGCTCCAAAAGACCCCAGTATGATAAGCAAAGTCACGGAGTTTCAGCTCTCAGTTTTTTGTCTTTCCGGAGAGGAGTACAAAGTTTGGTAGGGGGAGGCATAATGCCCCCAGGGGCGGTAGGGTTATGGTTTGTATAATCTTTTATCTTTCTAGGTAGAAAGTGCACTCCCTTGTATATTATATTTCAAATGTATTACCCGGAAGCATGAGTAAGTGCACCCGGATGACTGAATAATATCATGAAAAGTGCGGATTAATGAAATGTACGTCGAAAAAACGTTCGGTAGCATATAATTCAAGCACCAATGGGTCTACCCTGCTATACAGTGGACGATCCGTCATATAACCGAAGATTGAAGACAAACTGGCGTGCAATTAGGTCGCGTGGTTTTGACAAATGTTCGCTTGCACAATTGACTGCCTATTTTGTGAAGACTATAGAGAAACATCCAGACAACAATACAGCTCGTTCTGAGCCTCTATAGGTTCATAAGAATCTCTATCACCAACTGGTAGCTTTATATCTACTACTTACATAGACGGTTCGTCTGAATTGTCGGAAGATTGACCTCCGTCTGTTAGAATCGGCCATTTTACCCGGAAGATAAAGTTGCTCTACCCGCAAGCATGGCAAATTTCGTCAAAATCCCGGAAGTAGGGATAGTTGTTTCTCCTCCGTGCAGATAAGATACATGTAGGCATAATCAGTTTCCTGACAAATTATTACATAGTTCTAGGTCATACTTATTCACTAATATAGATTGAAAAGAACAAAGGGCATTCATTTGGTGAATTTTTTTCTCTTGGGTAATTATCTATTTTTTGGGCAATAATAATGTTAAATAATATTGGCAAAGAGGAATGTGCGTATTGTATCAGTTTTCAATTAATTCAACATCATTGATCGTTCAAGTGGGAGACAAAAAATCCAGGAAATCTGCATTCAGAAATTAGTGCTGCAAATAGAACATTATTATATTCATTATTGAATTGGAGGTAAAGTAAAAATTGTCATGCTTGCCTTTGAAACTAAATATGATAAAATAAATTCTGAGAAATTTACACAAACTTAATACCAATTAGCAAAATTTGAATTAATAGGGGAGATAACTCAAAAGAGATCTATTGACAGTCACTTCTGCAGTTTTCCATGTGTTTCATCAGGGTCCTTGCCTTTCAACTGTTTCTAAATACAATTAATGCCCAATCCTTAGGTAAAAGAAATATTAACTGAATCTTACAGAAATCTCACCCAAACTCCCATATCACAAAATCTTGATGTGAATCCCCAATTACATTCCCTCCACCTAAAGCTACCAGACTGGTAGTGGTCGGGACTGAAAACTTGTGAAGGTCCCAACATCTGAGGAATAAACTTGTCAATACCCAGGTAATCTCACACAAAGCCAGACACTGATGCCAGTGATGGGTGGTTTGACTCTAGTCCGACACGTAGCCCTACAAGATATTTTATAATACTGATTTCTTTTGAATGTACAGTCTGCCAGTTAAACCGGCAAAATCTTCTAGCTGCTGGACAGTTCCAGAACGTGGAGAATGTAGTGGTAGTGATTTTTCATTGGCTGAAGACTTTAAACATGTTGGAAAATTTGTCTTCTCGGTTCAGGGAAGCTGTGAGAATGCTCGAATAAACTACCCAGGAAAAGTTTAGAACGGATTCAAAGTCCGAGATTTAACTTACAAGGTGGGTTTCATTATTTTGACTGAAGAAAATGGCGGATAAAGTATCGGTTGTTGACTGCCGGACATTTCGGTCCGGCAGCTAAAGCCCAACTCACAGTACGAACAAAAACACTGTTCAGAACATGTTTTGTCTGCAATGTGAGGTGCCTAGAAACATTGAACATTCTGTCCGAGGGACAAGTTCGTGAAATCAAACATGTTTGATTTTCGGATCATGCTTCCATCCTTAAAACAGTGTTTGTCTGCAGTGTGTGGTGATCGCGAACATGTGTCCGAACATTAACCAACAGTTACCCAATCAACTGGCAGCTGTTGGTTATGTGATGAAGCCACTCTTGCCGGACACAACAAAATGGCAGAATGTTCGTGTTTTTGGGAACCTCACATTGCATCTTAGCTTGCTAAGGGCATTTCACGTTTGACTTAACACTACCTTTCGCTTATCGCTATGATTCGGCATGTATTTCACACTGCGCCACCTATCGGCCACAAAAGACGAATATCTGGAGGGAGATAATTCTGTTCGAAAGCTGTTCCCAAAGCAACAAGTCACATGTCTGCCCAATTTAAACGAGCCAATGAAATTATCTGTATTTAAATATTTTGACCTGGGCATCTCTGACATCAGACATGTCAATGTCACGAGGCGCAAGACCGGGGAATTCTACATGAGACCAAAACGAAGTTGTGCGAATTAGCTATTTTATTTCTCACTCTAATGGAGCACGCTTCTTTGTTTTTCTTAAGAAAAATCATATTACAAATGGCCAAACATATTTGAGAAAAATAAAATTGGCGGCAGTTCACAAGAAAATGATATGCTTTTTATTTTGTGATGGGGCACTTCGAGGCCCACCAAGGGATAATTTCAATCGATTGCTTCCTGGACCCTTATAAAAAAATACCATGGTTATTACCATGGTAAAAACATTAGTGTTTTGGGCATGGTATTTACCATGGTATTTACCATGGTACATACCATGGTATTTACCATGGTACATACCATGGTATTTACCATGGTACATACCATGGTATTTACCATGGTAAATACCATGCCCAAAACACTATTGTTTTTACCATGGTTTTTACCATGGTAATAACCATGGTATTTTTTTATAAGGGAATGCGCTCCAAAAAAAGGCAAGAAAGGGTGTCCCCAAATAAACTCTGGGTATGGCCCTGAGGGGGTGAAGATCCCCCCCCCTTCCCCTGCTTGTATAGAGCTACTCGGTAGGTTACATTACCACGGTATTTACCATGGTAACTACTGTGGTAAATACCATGGTAATGCACCACACCATGGTAAAATGGCCAAAACACCATTGTTTTTACCATGGTAATAACCATGGTATGTTTTATAAAGGAGCGCCATACAGTTATCTGATTGGTCAATAAAGTGTGATGGCGCCTTGTTGATTGGCTGGATTTCAATCCAAGTAAAATACCAATCCTTTTAAGCTGGAATTAGACAAAACAAGCTCCATTCCATAGGTGTAAAATTATATCATCAGCAATGTGTTTTCATTCATGATGAGCAACAATGGTAGTGAAACGGTGAATAAAACACAAGAGGAATGACTTAATATACGATAGACTTTATTTAAACTGAAGGGTTACTATTTAAAACTGGCTGCATGCGCACAATACAATAGATTTTAAGTAAACTGTGTTATTATAATAATGTTTGTAGTCTCTTGTCTTGTCTCCTCTTCAGTGTCTTGGCCACGTTGTTGAGTTACTCTCGCATGTAATAATGCACCTCAGCCACAGTTTTTTCTTTAAAAAACTTCTGCACGGTTTCTGCAAAATTAAAAACATGAAACATAAATAATTTGATGAACGCAGGATGCACAGTTCTTAATATTTCTGAGTTTGGAAATAAGGCTCATGGAAAAAATATCATCATTTCCTGTTTATATTTAAGGTACATTACCATTCTCAGAATGTAACCATTCCAAAGAGAAATCCCCTTCTTTGCTGAATTCTAATCGCATGAAATAGGTCGATCATGCTCTACTGCATAGAACATGTTGCGTGCAACTCGAATTGTATGACATGTTCATGTTGCAACACAGTCAACTTCAACAATTTGTGACTAGAAGTCATACCGTGAGAACTCATCTTTAGGAATGCTATCAAAACTAAAATTCTGATTACAACTGCATGATCGGTACTTGTTGTCGATGGGCATTACAAATTGAGGGTGTAAGTAGTACAGCTGCAGAAATGAAAAAAAAAACATACACATAACAGCGAACCAGTGACAGGTTGAAATCCTTGATATACTTACTCGTAATTTGGTCTATTTCGCCACGGTCCATAGGTGGCTTAGTTGGTAAGCCACCAGCTCTCCTTCCGCCAGTCACTGAATGAGCGGCAAGGTACTCATCTGGGTATAAGCCATGTAGCAAATCATTGATCATCTTTCTAGCATCGTTCTTTGTGATGCTGTTAACAAGGCGTTGTGGTATGGAAAACTAAAAAAGACAAAAAAAACAAAACAATATAGATGGCAACACAAATTCAGGAAAAACGCAACTCAAGAAATTTGATTACTTAGCTTCGCTAAACCTTCACTAATAATATGACAGTAGGTTAATAATTATGGAATAGGTTGCCATAGGTTACCAGTGTAGATTTGATGGCAACCTCACAGAATCTAGTCACAATTTCGGACACTTTTGACCCTTCCGTAAATTCAATGAAGACAAGCTACATGCTGTTTTATATCATATCGTACTTGATTTATGGAGAACTTAATTGTGCTTTAATTTGTTGACATGTAAATGTCCTTATTAAAAATCACCTCCTATGCCTAATTAGAGTACTTACCACCGAATCTCAAAACTTTGGCTGGAACAGCTGGAATCGTAATTGAGCCCATCAACAATTTTACAATGCCAAACGTCATGGAGGGTCCAATTTACGCCTCGCTGCATCCTGTTTGTAGTAATCAGGACGATAGGCTATTGTGAGAGTGCAAATGGGACGAATGTACCCTGCTAAACAATGGCTTGGGTAGCCAGGATAATCGCTCGCTGCCGTGCTCCTCGCTGTGCCATAGAGCGCTCCAGTCACAGTGATGCCTTGATGTTGATCTAACTTCCACATTAATCTGTGTGAAGGACTGGTCTCAGTGACGGCGTGAGGCACTTCCTTTTACTGTTGATTTAGGAACCCTAAATTAACGCTAGAATCTCACTCAACTTTATCACGAACAGTAATCCATTCTGTCGTTTTACAAGAGGACTGCATGGTCGGGTAACTTGTCCCATTACAGGTCGAAGAACTCGCGACAAAACAGACCAAACAGAAATTTACTTTTTCACCACCATGTTTGTCGTAGCCTCGTTTTCGATCTCACAAAAACGATCGGAATCGATCGACCATTCGGAAAAACAACGGAAATCAACGAAGTATAGCAACAATAGCCTGACTATTAAAAGAGGGAATTTCATTCGAATCTTTGTTAGAGTTGAATGTCGGAATATTAGAGGACATATTCAGTGGATAAACAGCCTGTTCGGAAAAATAAGACATAAAAAAATTCCCGGCCACGATGTCACTTTTTTTTGTCAGCCTGACTGTACGTGTTGTTGTTGTTGTCTGAGAAGTCGAAATCCGACGTAGGATTTATTCGGCAACTAATGAACTGACAAATAGTTTTGATAAAATTTCTCCTGTATTAAAGTTTAGAAAACGTTTCAGTTTGCGTCACATTTCCCTATTCGTGGGGTGGCTTTTCATCGAAGCAAGGCCTGTGCCGTAGCTCTGCAGGGTCAAATTTTGCGGAGTTGAAGATGTAAATTCCTATTTCCGGGAACTACGGGGAAACTCTTCCCTTAATTGTTTATAATCCTTAATGCAGAGATGACAATTAAACATGTTGTAAGTCCCACTGATTCAAGCCAAGAAAATAAGAATGTCTTTTGTTCCAGGACAAGCATTCAGAGTACCCAATATCGATACATTTCTTTTCCGCCTCGTACCACGTGATGTTATTCGCCAGAGGTAAACGCAATCAGTATATTTTGTAAACATCATTTGTTTAAATATACAGTTTAATTCTAAGCCTTTCTGTCAGGTATTCAACTTTATTCACAGGCATAACTTTGCATTCATGCATTTATTTCTCGTAAATTGAAAGCCTTCCCATGTTTTGTTTGGTTTTTTCACTAACAACAGTACGCCAAAAAAATCAAGGAAATAATATTTTGGTTAAATATGTTATACAGTACCATGATATTTGTTATGTACCGTGGTATTAATATTGTTCAGAATGGTTAACCATGGTATGTTAAGCCAATGCATTGTGCACCAAGGTAATTAATATGGCATTGCCATAGTGGATCAAGGTTAAGTTTAACCATGGTACATCTGTACCATGGTATTACCAGGATGCTACCATAGTTGAACACAGTAAACCATGGTACACTGAACCATGGTATTACCATGAAAACCATGGTACATTGAACCATAGTGCAATCTGTACCATGGTATTACCATGAAAATCATGGTACATTGAACCATAGTGCAAACTGTACCATGGTATTACCATGAAAACCATGGTACATTGAACCATGGTGCAAACTGTACCATGGTCTTACCATGGTATTACCATGAAAACCATGGTACATTGAACCATGGTGCAAACTGTACCATGGTATTACCATGAAAACCATGGTACATTGCACCATGGTACATCTGTACCATGGTATTACCATGAAAACCATGGTAAAACCATGGTATTACCATGAAAACCATGGTAAAACCATGGTACTTTTTTATAAGGGGAGGTCTGTCTTCATTTATGAATGTGATTACGCCGATGTCGTATGTCACAGGACCAATCGTATGTGACCATTTGGGAAATGCCCAAATACACTCAGATTGCACCCATTACCGCATGGCTAAGCCCAACTCACACTACGAATATTTTGTTGTATTAAAGAACAGAACAGTTTGTTCGTGTTTTTGTTCGTGGTAACCTTACACTGCGAACATTTTCTCTTGACCGCCGGTCGCTGCGATCGAGCAGCGAGGTCATTTTGTTGTGTCCTGTGAGAGCGGCTTCGTCACATGACCAACAGCTGCCAGTTGATAGGATAACTGTTGGTAAATGTTCAGACACATGTTCACGATCACCACACACTGAAGAAAAACTTGTTTCAGGGCAAAACAGCTTCGCAATATCAAACAAGTTGGATCTCAAAAAAACTTTACCAGACCATCGGGCTGGTATATTTCATTATACAAAGGTGAAAGTCTTTAATTATTAGCTAGCTTTAGAACTATATTCAACCACACAAGTTCAAAATTCACCAGCCACGGGCTGCCGGGCTTGTGGCAATTTCGAGCCCTGATTTGTTCCGAACTGATTTTTCTGTTTCTGCATGGGCACCTCACACTGAAGACAAAACATGTTCTGAAGTGTTTTTGCTCTAATAAAACAAACTGTTTGTAGTGTGAGTTGGGCTTAAGAGCAGAAGTTTCTAGTATGATCGTGCCATGCGTTTGGAGGATGCTCACACTGCAGGCAAAACATGTTCTGAACAGTGTTTTTGTTCTAATAGTACAACACAATGTTTGTAGTGCGAGTTGGGTTAAATTTACCACGAACAAACTGTTCTGTTCTAATACAACAAAATGTTCATAGTGTGAGTTGGACTTTACTCGATTTTGCCGGTTAAAACGGGCCGACCCTACATTCAATCATGGAGCCTACAAGATCTCTTGTAGGTTCCATGATTAAATAAAAATCTGTATTATAACTGTTATAAATTGTCTGGACTCCTGCATAATTGTCAGACTATGGAATTTGAATTTCTCTTTTTATGCATTGCCGCTCGGCTGGGAGGCTTTTTTTACGTTAAAATGTTTTATCTGCTCTTAGTATGTGTGAATGTCATACGAGATAATCAAATGCATGGTGTTGGGTGTTGTTGAGCGATGGACGGCGGCGAATTTGGGCCGCGAATTTTGTAATTTGTTGTTGTTGTTGTTGTTGTGAATGTTGTTGTAAATTTACATGTATCTTGACTTTCAGAGTCCTGCATTATTGCAATGTCACACATTTTGTGGGATTCCTCTTTTGATTATGCCGCGACAGACAATATTTCTGTCAAATCTGACAGTCAATCTTTTCTTGAGAAAACTAAATTTTCAGCTTTGCCAGACGTCGTCCTTCTGACGCACGTTCACATGTCGGCATTTTCTCCGGGAGGTTCAGTGTCGCCTCAGAGAGTTATCGACCTTGATGTGATCTTCCAACTAGAGTTATCGAACTTGATGTGCTCTGGGGACAATGAGAGCAATGGTTGTCCTGAATTTAGAGAAATTTTGAAAGACAGCAATATAGATTTAATAACTGAAGTGTTAGATAGATAGATATATTTATTGCCATATAAGGCGCCCCACTTGGAGCGAGTACATGTATATAAAAATTACAAAGGACATAAAATATACATAGCATAAGAGCACAGTTATATTAAGAGCACAATCACATTACGTACAAAGGACATCAAATATATATAGCACAAGACTAGCACAATTACATTACATACAAAGGACATAAAATATATATACACATGTAGCACAAGACTAGCACAATCACATTACGTACGAAGGACATAAAATATATATAGCACAAGACTAGCACAATCACATTACGTACAAAGGACATAAAATATATATAGCATAAGACTAGCACAATTACATTAAGAGCACAATCACATTATGAGAAGAATTACATGTATAACACAGTTATATCACATTAAAAGACAATTACATACCCCTATAAAAGCACCATGGCCCCAGACAAAACCCCATGATTCTACCATGGTTAAGCATGGCAAAACCATGGTTTTCTGGTCGTAAACAAGGCACGCCTCCATAAGGATAAAAGCACTACTGAATGAGACAGACCTATCGTAAAAAGGTACTTCTTATATTGAAGCATTCACGCACATATCGTGCCAGTCTACGGCAAATTTGTGGATTTTCGTTTGTTAGCATCCAGTAAAACTTGGAATCTGGGTCCAAATTAACAAATTGTGGGCAGTATGAAGTTATTGAACGCAGAAATTCTGCACGATATTTGTTGAAGTGTGAGCATCTCAACAGGAAGTGTTTTTCATCTTCCACTTCACCACTATTACACAGCATACTTTAGAACTTTAGAATAAACTTTATTGCTCACTTATGCCCGAAGGCTAAAGGCACGACATATAAAGATACAATAAAAACACACACATGTACATACATGACATAAGACAGAGCAGTACTGTACGCTCAGGTTCAACAGAACGTTATCAGATTGATATGGCGTATAATGGCATAAAATGGCAGGGGTGGTTCGTGCATAAATATTATAAGGATCTATACCTCACTGACAGCACCCAGAATTACTACTTTGTGACACAGGGCATGTATTCATATATAAATCTACCAACAGCATTAATGACAACCAGCTGGTTACAGGTCATAAGTAGTTTTAGGGTATATTCGCAAGGTCTAAAAAGATTATGGCAGAAAAAGTCCCTGATGACATTTAACATACTTTCCCTTTCTTTTTTATATTTGGAACAAGCAAGGAGGAAATGTATTTCATCATCTACTTCCTGACAAGAGCGACAAATGCGCATTTCGGCAGGAATTCCTTGATATCGTCCTCTATTAATTTCGAGGCTGTGTGCACCAATTCTAAATTTAAACATTGAAGCACGATATTTCCTATTTGGGATAGATAGAATAGTCTCAGCTGGTGAGAAGTGCGTTTTGAATAAGCAGTAAGTTCTCATTTTGCTAAATTTAGAGATCTGATCCTTCCAGATCTTAGCATATTTCTCAAGGAGTAGCTGCTTAATAAACTTTAGAGTGGATTTGGGTGATCTACATTTCTGATTTTCCCAAATATGCAAACTTTTGGTTTCTAATAAGATTTGTTTCATACAGGATACCCAGTTATCTTTTCCTGGTGATCTACTGTCCTTTACTTGTTCCAGATATGCCTTGTATACAAGTGATTCTGTATCAGCAGACAGAATATGCATATAATATGAGATACTATTTAAGATTGCATAAAGTTTCAGAGGTACTCTACCCAACTCACCTAAAACTGCTAAGTTTACAGCTTTAGCATTAACACCAAGTAGTTGCTTGCAGAATTTGATATGCACAGATTCAGTATCAGTTTGTTTGCATAACAAAAATTCAGTAAGATTAATATTGGATAGTTTACATGTATAACCAGTCCATACATCAGCGCCATACAGGAGAATGGGCTGTATAACAGATTCAAATAGCTTGCAAGCAAGTTTAGGGTTCAGTTCCTTAGGATCAAAAGACTTTTTTAGCAAGAAGACAGCTTTTTTGGCACGGTTTGCCAAATTTATCACTGCTTGGTTAAATTGACCATTAGAGTGAAGTATCACACCTAGATACTTATACGAGTTAACACAGGCAATGCGATTCTGATTGATATGAAAATAATAGTTTGGGGATTTGTTACCCCCAAAGGCAATAACATTTGTCTTTTTGAGATTTAGGGTTAAACCCCATTTTGACAGGAAGATACCGAGATTGTCCAGTTTCTTTTGCAGGTCATCCCTATTTAATGACAAGAGCACAATATCATCGGCGTATGCCAAACATGGGACTTCCACATTACAAAGCTTAGGGGATAAATCATTTACATCACAGATCTCATGGAGTAAATCATTGATATATAAATTAAACAGAATGGGGCTTAGTATATTCCCCTGATGCACACCTCTAACAATAGGAAAACTTTTGCTTAAACATGTACTTGACCTAACCTGCGACTGGCTTAGATGATACATATTCTTTATTACATTGTAGATATTGCCATTTATACCAGCTTTTTGCAGTTTTAGAAAAAGGCCGGTGTGCCACACTGAATCAAAGGCCTTGTTGAAATCTATAAACAGATTTATAAATCTATACAGATTCTGTCTTCCGGTTTAGTTTTTTGGTGACGTGTATAACGCCCCTGTTCTATCTGAAGTTTGTGAGAACTTATTCGCAGAGCAGTGAGGTGTTTTCTATCCTCTTTATCTCTTATCAGAGATAAGTACTTTTCTTGCCTGAAATGGTGTTTAAATAATTTGTAAGTTCTAAGTTTACCAGTTGTATTTTCAATATTTTCTCTCCATTTCAATTTAAATTCTTTCGACAACTTTTCTTTGGCAGTTTTAATGATGAATTTTAATTGGTACAAGTGAGGGTTCTGAAACACATACTCCATGTTGAGATGACACATAATAAAATACACAGACCTTCCCCAGTCTGTCATAGGCAGTTACATCAGAGTTACATGAGTATGCCTCGTGTAAGAGGGAATCTACATCTGCTATGCTGGCCCTATGCCAGTATTTTATCATGTTAACAATGATATCTAAATAAATAGGCAGACTTCCGATTTCTCCCAACACTGCATTATTCGTGCTTTTTTTATGTACTCCCAGTATACTTTTACATAACTTAACATGGAGTTTTTCAGCTACACAATCTGTGTAGTATTCCAAGAGGTGTTTTTGTGATGGAGACATCTTAAATAGTCCCCATATCTCACTCCCATATAATATAATATAATAGGTTTAACTGTGTGACTAAAAATGTGCAGACCAGTGTTGACGTCTGTAGATAAAGAGTTTAATTGTCTACTAAGCTTAAAATATGCCTTTAAGCCTCTGTTATGTAGATCTAATTTAGCTTTTGTGAAACTACCAGATGCTGAGAAGACTATTCCCAGATAGGTGTAACTCGTTGTATGTTCAAGTACTCTGCCTCTATATTGCAGATTAGTTTCTATAAGCCGTCCTAGTTTATTGAAGATTAGTATTTTGGTTTTTGCTACATTAATGGGTGTTATCAAGGGAAACAGGATCACAAGTGTTATCAAAATAGCTTGGTAGATCATTAATAAATATTTTAAATAGTTTTGGGCTTAATGGATCGCCTTGTCGGACACCTATCTCAGTTTTAAACTCTTTAGTTAATTTATCGCCCAACCGGACTCTTGCTGATGAATTGCTATACATATTCTTAACTACATTATAAAAATTCCCCTTAATGCCCAATCTGGCAACTTTAAGAAATAGCCCAGTATGTATGACCGTGTCGAAAGCCTTACGGAAATCAACGAAACAACAATACAGCTTTCCAGAGGCAGGGGTAATGTATTTATCCATGATGGATTTTAAGATGAACACGTGATCAGTTGTTCTAGCATTTTTTGTGAACCCAAGTTGTGTTGGGTGAATAATATTATTTTCATCCAAGTAGGTCTCCAATCGAGCATCAAGGACACTATTGAACAGTTTGCCTAAAGAGCTATTAATACAAATTCCCCTATAGTTTTCCGGTTGATATAGGTCACCTTTTTGGGGGATTGGAGTTATATAACTCTCTTGCCACTTGGAGGGATATGATCCACTAGTAAGGACCAAATTGAACAGCTTTGTTAGACAAGGCACAAATTCATGCTGTCCATATTTAATCATTTCATTTAATACAAGATCAGACCCAGGAGATTTGTTATTCTTCAGTGATTTTATAGCATCCGCTATTTCTTTTGCAGCTATTTTGAAATCTAACTGATTAAAAGTTGGTTCATTTTCCTCAATAAGTAGCTCTTTCTGAAGATCAATAATTTTTGAATTTATGTGTTCGGGTATAGTGTTAAGGTCTGAAAAGTGTTCAAACCACTTGTCAGGAGAAATTTTACCAGACAATTGTGATGATGTACAATCAGTATTTTTTAATGTATTAAGTAGATCCCAATAAGCTTTGGGGTTAGTTTCATGCAATTCATTTAATTCTTTGAGCATATCTTGCTTAAATAATCTCTGTTTTCTTCTTCTAAGTTTATTGTATCTTTTTGATAATCGGCAAAAAGAGCCTCTTACAAATGGATCTCTAGGAAATTTTTGCCTTAACTGACCTTTAGAAATCAAACCCCTTCGCATATATTTTAGCTCTTTATCCATCCATTTCGGATCATTGTTTGTTGTTTTTTTTTGGATGCATAAGATTTCCTTAAAGACAGCTCAGCTGTAGTAATAAAAATGCCAAGAAGCTGATTTGAGGCATTATCTATATCATTTATGGAAAAATTATGATCAAGATAATGTTGTATATTCTGTTTGATAAGTGGGCTGGCCAGTGTAGCCTGAAATTTGGAAATTGAATCATCCGACCAAATGTATTTTGGGGGTATATCAATAGTAGTATACAGCAAGCAAGTAAAGTAGTTAGCGCCTCACTGCGCATGCGCAGAACCTGTTTTGACGTCACAATTGGGGGCGGTTGGGGCGTTGCGCATGCGTGAGTTTGATGTGAGTGGGGTGGGTTCAGAATGGCGGCACCGTATTTTACACAGACCACTGAAAGTCCGCCATTTTGAACCCACCCCACTCACTCCGGTGCACTGATTGACATGTGGGTGAGTGGGGTGGGTTCAAAATGGCGGACTTTAAGTTGTCCCACTCACTCCGGTGCACTGATTGACATGGGGGTGAGTGGGGTGTGTTCAAAATGGCGGACTTTAAGTTGTCCCACTCACTCCGGTGCACTGATTGACATGGGGGTGAGTGGGGTGGGTTCAAAATGGCGGACTTTAAGTTGTCCCACTCACTCCGGTGCACTGATTGACATGTGGGTGAGTGGGGTGGGTTCAAAATGGCGGCACCTTATTTTACACACACAAGTGAGTGGGGTGGGTTCAAAATGGCGGACTTTAAGTTGTCCCACTCACTCCGGTGCACTGATTGACATGTGGGTGAGTGGGGTGGGTTCAAAATGGCGGACTTTAAGTTGTCCCACTCACTCCGGTGCACTGATTGACATGTGGGTGAGTGGGGTGGGTTCAAAATGGCGGACTTTAAGTTGTCCCACTCACTCCGGTGCACTGATTGACCTGTGGGTGAGTGGGGTGGGTTCAAAATGGCGGCACCTTATTTTACACATACAGTGAGTGGGGTGGGTTCAAAATGGCGGACTTTAAGTGTCCCACTCACTCCGGTGCACTGATTGACCTGTGGGTGAGTGGGGTGGGTTCAAAATGGCGGACTTTAAGTTGTCCCACTCACTCCGGTGCACTGATTGACATGTGGGTGAGTGGGGTGGGTTCAAAATGGCGGACTTTAAGTTGTCCCACTCACTCCGGTGTACTGATTGACATGTGGGTGAGTGGGGTGGGTTCAAAATTGCGGCTTGTGGTGTTGTGTGTGTAAAATAAGGTGCCGCCATTTTGAACCCACCCCACTCACCGGGGTGAGTGAGTGCACTGGTGTGAGTGGGGTGGGTTCAAAATGGCGGCACCTTATTTTACATCGGCCTGTTTGTTGTCCCCCCCCTTTTGAAAATATGCAAATGAGGTCAATTGGATATAAGAGGAGTCGATTTTTAGGGAAAGGGGTGTATTCAATCTGACTTACCTGACCTGACCTGTCTCCCTGCCTGCCTGCCTGCCTGCCTGCATCCCTGCCTTGCTTGCCTGCCTGCATTCTGCCTGTCTGGAATGCATGTACTGACTTGGTTCTGGGTTTTTTCCATCACGGTTGTGCGCAGGTGTATGACGTCACTTCCGGTCTGCGTGAATCGGGCGTGACCTGGGACTATGGGATGCATGTACTGACTTGGTTCTGGGTATTTGTCATCACGGGGAGGTCACGTGATCAGTTCAAGGTCATATCCATTTTTTATCGATATGTCAACCCCACACCCAGTTCATTACATCAAAATGGCGGCTTGTTTTTGTATGTTAGGGGTGGTCGGTTTCAAAATGGTGGACAATTGCACTTGTCTCACCTCCTCATTTGCATATTTTCAAAATGGCGGCTTGTAGTTGTGTGTTAGGGGTGGTCGGTTTCAAAATGGTGGCCAATTGCACTTGTTTCACCCCAGCCCTCATTTGCATATTTTCAAAATGGCGGCTTCTTTTTGTATGTTAGGGGTGGTCGGTTTCAAAATGGTGGCCAATTGCACTTGTCTCACCCCTCATTTGCATATTTTCAAAATGGCGGCTTGTTTTTGTATGTTGTGGGTGGTGTGTTTCAAAATGGCGGCCTGTGGTTACTGAAAATATGCAAATGAGGTCAATTGGATATAAAAGGAGTCCATTTTTAGGGTAGGGGTGTATTTCAATCTGACTTACCTGACCTGTCTGCTTGCCTGCCTGCCTGCCTGCCTGCCTGCCTGCTTGCCTATCCGCTTGTATGAGACGAAAAGCATGAGACGTGGAGAAGATTTTCCCTGGGACCCAGCAGTACCTCCTGTTGAAGTCTTGCCTGAAGATGAGCGTGTCAGGGACATTTATCAACGTCACTGGGCTACCATACGCCATTGTTTTCACCGTGACCGTCGTCTATTGGACTTGTATAATTTTCGGTTGGAGGACCTCACGTATCTTCCTACTTACGCTGAGAACATTTTTACAGATCAGGTCACTGCCTTCAAATTGAATGTGACATTTGGGTACATTTTACGGCACAAAAAGACGGACCAGCTGCGGTATTTCTATCCCAGTAATAATTCGTATGTGTTTGACCAGCCATTCACCATCACGGATGCGATTTCTCTGGAGCCACTCATCGACCAATTGACTACGTTGGATCCATTGGAATGGGCTCGGTTGCAACGCCCCAATACCCAATGGCTGGTGGAAATGGTGACCAACGTCACATTTTTCGTCACGAAAATGAGAGATCACCCTATCGGTGCATTCACGGACTACACCCGTAGAGCTACATCTGGTCTATAAAACACGTCCCTCTGGATCCCACACCTTCATTTCTACAGAGCCATGGCGGAGACCCAGCCCCATGCGACTCGCATTTTACAGTATGCCACCATGTTTGCAGATGGCGACGACAACGAGGGACGACGCCAGATCCTGAACGAGTTCACAGAAGCGGTCCTCCACAGAGTGCACTCGATGGAGAGGCGTGCCATCACTCACCACTACTGGACTATGACAGCCATCCTTGATGCTCGGGCTATGGACCACGAGCGCTCACGCCGCAACCAGCACCGGCTGGTTGGCCTCATACTAGTCTGTGCCCTATTCACCCTGGCGCTGTGGTATTGACACTATAAATACCAGGGTCAGACAGAGTGTGTGTCATTCACCGTTCGACATTTGGACCAAGCATGTCATCCGTCCTACGAGCCATCCTCCCCCTTACACCTTACCAGGTGGGATTATACGTTTATGAAGATTATGTGACTCTGGTGGAAGATAGTGGCGGGGATTGGAGGGCGTCCCCTGAGACTTTATCGAATACGGTGACACTACAGCGTGATGGGTGGACTAAGTTTAAACGAGTGTTAAGCGGTGAATTGGACGGACGCCTGATCCACATGGACAATGCCATTTATGTATACCGTACTTCCCTATTCTCATGGGTGGGTCGCTACCAAGACCATGCACGAAGTATGATGCTAACGCCCTCTCTGTGGTCAGCCTTGGAGGAAATAGTGCCTATTGTAGACCAGTTATTTACACCCGACGATCGAACACCCGACCAGTTGGCGTGGGCTCGTGCTATTGAGGACGCGCTGGCTGAACCCCATGAACAACTACATGAACCCGACGACGACGATGCCATTGATTACCCGGCTAGACTCAGTCAGCCCAGTGATATGACCACCTGATCCTTTTGATCTCACGGGGTTCTCCATTCACGTACTGACCATGACGGAGCATATAGTACTGGCGTATTTCAGCTTGACCCAGGTTTCCTGCACGTGTATGCGGATGGGACAGAATATCATGGAGGGAGGTGGTGGGAACACGGACCCTACACAACCGTGCCCGGTTCACATTCGTCTGTCCCGGGAGGGCTGGACCAAATTCAAACGGGTGTTGTCTGGTGAACTGGACGGCGACCTCATCCACCTGTGTCACGATGTGTACATCCGACGCGGCCCTTTCTTTGCTCAATTGGCTCGGCTAGATGGGGGTACAGTGCATTTTACCCTTCACCCTGATCTATGGTCTGCATTGGAAGATGCCGTAGTAGATGTGGATCAAGTGCCTATCAAGCGGTCATCAGAAGAAAATCAGAAGAAACTCCGGCCCAAGATATACCGTTATAAATAAACGATAGAGCCAGGGTCCATCATCATTTGTCACCATGAAGCGCTGGGAGAAGGTGTTGGATAACTTATACTACAGTCCGGACAGTCCGGCGGCCTATAGTGCCTTGTCGGCTCTCTATCGAGCGGCCAAACCCCAGGGGATACAACGTGCCCAAGTCAGAGATTGGTTAAAAAAACAAGACACCTATACCTTACATCGATCTGTCCGTCGCCATTTTCTACGAAACCGGGTCATCGTGGGTGGTATAGATGCCCAGTGGCAAGCGGATTTGGTCGATATGAGCGCCTTTGCCAAACACAGCGATGAGAATCGGTATATCTTGACGTGCATCGATATCCTATCAAGTATGCGTGGGTGGTACCCATCCACGGACGAAAAGCGGGCAAATCTCATGGCAGTTCAAAGACATCTTCAAGACCGGGCGCAAACGCTTTGTATTTACAAACCGACGAAGGCTTCGGAATTCCTCAACAGACCGTTCGAAGCTTTCTCCAGAAACAGAAGGTGTTTTTCTTCCATACGTACAACGAGACCAAAGCTTCCGTGGTGGAAAGGTTCAACAGGACATTCAAAGGCCGCATGTATAAATATTTCACCTATAAGAATACAAGGCGGTACATCGATGTTCTCCCGAAGCTGGTGAGGGGTTACAATCGAGCCTATCACCGGAGTATAGAGAGAGCCCCCATTACCGTGACCCAACGCAATGAAGCCCAAGTCCGGCGTGTCTTGTACCACAGGCCATCGCAGCGAACGCCGAAGGCGGTGTACAAGGTCGGGGACCCTGTACGGATCAGTAAAGCCAAGGGCAAGTTCGAGAAAGTTACTTGCCCAACTGGAGCGATGAACACTTCCTGATTAAACGGCGCCTACCTCGACAGCGGCGAGTCTATGAACTGGAAGATCTTCAAGGGGAACCGTTGCTAGGGACGTTTTACGAGACGGAATTGCAGCCTGTCGTAAAAACACAGCAAGACTACTACACGGTGGAGCAGATTTTGAAAACAGAACATCGACGTGGCAAACTGTTTCATTTCGTCAAATGGCAAGGCTGGCCCAGTTCCTTCAATTCCTGGGTCGCGGCCAACCAGGTGAAACGACTATAAAGCCAGACACCACTGCCGTCCTCCTTCATTCCACATCCGACCACAGTGCTATGGACCAACAGCAGCTGCCTCTGAAGACAGCGTCTCGCAAAACGCGCAAAACGCAAGTGGGCTTTGGGGTGCTATTGCTAACCCTGCTGAGTGTGTTGTACGCAGGTGTGTTTTACGACGTAACCTATGTTAGCACGTTACTTAACCAACTGAGAACACCAGGCACCAGCGAAACCGGTCTACAGAGAGCACCAGTCGTATCGAGCCCAGTCACCACCACCACCACACCCTGTGTACAAGCCACGTCGAGCTCTACACCTACACCAAGTACATCCACTACGTCTGAACACCTACCGGATTTCATCCCTCACAGTGAACTGACAACGACGACGACCACCCACGTTGTACCCACCCCCAGCACCATCCCTGAACGTGAACAGACAACGACGACCGACGTTGTACCCACCACCACTCCAGTTCACTCGTACGAAATTTACAAGAGCGTGTTACCACGACAACGGATACACCTCAAACCATGGACCCTCGGTGGCAGTATCCCTTCACTTGCGTCATCGCAGGACCGACGGGCTCCGGCAAAACGCACTTCGTCAGGAAGCTCCTTCAACACGCCGACAGCATGATCACCCACCCATTGCCCGAGTCGTGTGGTGTTACGGAGAATGGCAGGAAGCGTATGCAGCAATGCCCCACATCACGTTCGTGGAAGGCCTACCCAGCCTGGCCGATTTGGAACCCGACACCTTGGTGGTTCTGGATGATCTCATGGCGGAGACGGATGCACGGGTCACCCAACTCTTTACCAAAGGCAGCCATCATCGACGGCTCAGCATCATCTACATTGTGCAGAATCTGTTCAGTAAAACAAAGAACATCGGAACATCAGCTTAAATGCCCACTACCTGGTGGTCTTCAAAAACCCGAGAGATATCACTCAACTGCTGCACCTGGCGGACATGTATCCCGGCCGCACACCGTTTGCGTTGGAAGCCTTCAAAGATGCGACAACCCCTCAGCACGGGTATATGCTCTTCGACCTCAAGCAAGCCACCCCCGAACACCTTCGACTACGGACCGGCATCTTTCCCGGGGAGGCCCACCACGTGTACATGCAAACATAATGTAAACACACCCACAGTGGCGCCCCCAGCTGGAGTGTGTGTGTTTGATGATGGAGATAATAAAAAGAATGAATACCACAGCAGGGTTGACTTTGTCTCTGTTCTCTGAGGAAGATAAAAAGGGCAGAGTTGTGGGTTTTGGCATTAGTTGTACATGATGTCTGTGCGAGTACGGAAGCACGCTCCCACGCTCCGTGTATTGAAGACGGCCCCACCCGAGTTGGTCCGAACCATTGTACGCGGTGCGGACCCTGACCTTGTACGCTGTCTGTGCGAGATCGGGTACAACCTGTTAAAAGCCAACGTACCACTGACTCCGGCTCAGAAGACCAAGTTGGCCGAGCATAAGACAGGTCTCCGAACCCTAGTCCAGAAGCGGGTCCCTCAAACACAAAAGAAAAAGGTGTTACAGAAAGGTGGCTTTCTCGGGGCCATCTTAGCACCGTTGGCCGCTTCGGTGTTGGGTCCAGTATTGGGTGGACTCTTCGGCCGACAATGAACCACACGAAAAAAATGGTCCTCGTCGAACCACGGTTCCTTCAAAACCTCCAATCGCCCTACCCTGTCCTACCTACGGTGAAGACCATAAACACCCTCGATGGAGAGATGCAACAGATCTTACAAAGACCGGGATTAAGCGACAGTGAGAAAGTACAACGGTACAATGAGACGCTTCAACGGTACATGACGTTCATGGACCAATACAAAACCCTCTCTACCCCACCACCACCACCACCACCACCACCACGTGACACACCGCCGATCTCAGCACCGCTCCTACAGCCGCCATTACCAGGGGTACCACCCACAGCCCCACAGTGGGTGGAATACGAAGTCCTGAAGAGTGTACCTGCATCGTTGAAGAAACAAGCTGGCCTGGTATTACAACGGATGAAACAGAATCCTAACATGACTTGGAATGATAAAGGCGAACTCCTGGTACAGAACCAGGTGGTCCCCGAGACGCACATGACGGATTTAGTGAATGATCTGATGCGTAAACGCAGGTCGCACACGGATCCTCGAGGATGGGAGGTCTTTGCTCAAGGCTTGAAAGACATGCATGTACCACAGGAATTGGTGGGGAACCCCCACCGCTGGGCCTTTATGCAGCGAACCCAGCAATCGCCGAGTGGCCCACTACCTTCTTGAGAATCCGACTGGGAACCGGAGTCACCCCCCAAAACTCCACCACCACAACGGGCACCTTCTTTTCAGACCTTTAAAAAACCACCCTTGATCAGGACACCCCACATCTCCAGAGCCGTGACACGTAGCAAGTCAACGCGACGAACACGACGCCGGACACAACCGCCCAAGGCCTGGAACACCTATTAAAACCAACAGCAGCAGCAGGACAGCTCAGTCGCCATGTTTTACCTCACCCTACCCAGTAACAGTTCGCTGGATGTGTTTCCTGACAACACCGTAGCCAAGTACGTGACCCAGTTACCGCAACCGTTGCATTTACCTGGACGATGGAAATGTGGCCTCGTGGATATCCAATACCCTTACTCGTGGTACAACGTGCGAGCCACTGAAGTGTGGTACGAGGTGACCTACGAAGGAAAAGACACCCGACTCACCCTCCCCGAAGGCCAATACGATACTCCCAAGGAGTTCATGGGTGGGCTGTCAAGACTGTTGCATTATAAGGCTCTACGGGAGGTCACGAATACTTCAAAACCCATCAAAGCCTATCCCTTCAAGAATCACGTGAACTTCGATTACAACGCACACAACGACAAGGCAGAGCTTATCGTCACCGCCAACGCGAGTGTCGTACTGAGTCCTATCCTACAGCAAATGTGGGGTTATATAACGATACCTTGTCAGCCTACAAACCAATATCATGTGGTGTACCACAGGGTTCTATTTTAGGTCCTATTCTTTTTCTGATTTATATAAACGATTTGTCCTCGGTAAGCAGCATTGTTGAACTAATTCTTTTTGCAGATGATACCTCAGTAATTCTCGCTGATGACGATCCGAAACTCTTGTTTGAGATTATGACGTTGGAACTTAATAAACTATCCGACTGGTTTCCATGCAACAGATTATCCCTGAATATTAAAAAGACTAAATTTATGATAATAAGTCCGTCTAAGAAATGTAAAATGCCAATGCACAATGATTTATCTATTTCCGGAATCCCTATCGAAGAAGTAGACCAATTTAAATTTCTTGGAGTAATTTTTAACAACAAATTAAACTGGCTCTCGCATATTGAGGATATAAGGAACAAGGTTAGCAGGAATATAGGAATAATTCGTCATATTAAGGATAATTTGAATAGAAAAACTCTTTTCATTCTATACTACTCACTGATATATCCATACATATCATATTGCAATATCGTTTGGGGAAATACTTATCATACCCATCTTCAACCGTTGCTGCTGTTACAAAAAAAGGCTATACGTTTAATCACATTTTCGTCAAAATATGACAATACCGCCCCATTATTCCAAAAATTACAAATATTGTCCATAAAACAAATAAACGACTACCAGGTGTTAATTTTTGTTGACAAATTTTTCAATCACACAGACCTAATTCCAAACTCTTTTAGATCATATTTTCTAGGTACCCAACTAGACAGGCTAAATTAAATTTATATCACGATTTTTACTGCTCTGACTTATCTTTTTATAGTACTAAAACAAAGGGTCCTAAAATATGGAACAATTTACCCTCTCAGTTAAAATCTCACGTTTCGCTCTCATTATTCAAATCGAGGATAAAATCGTATTTATTACTGGAACATAATTAGACATCTATTCTGTTTGCCGTCTGTGGAAGTTGGAAATTAAATTTGTATTTTTGTTTTAAACAAAATTGAATTGTCTCACTATGTTAGAGTTTACCGCATATTATCATTTTTGTAAATATAATTATTATTTTGGGATAAAACAAACCCCTCGGGGTTTTCATCCCGCCACTATTATATTTTGTTCACTAAACATTGTTATGCATGGTGAAATAAAAATCAAATCAAAATCAAATCAAATCGATCTACGGACGTTCGCTGGTCCCACTGCCCACCAAGGCGAGATCCCGATGGATATGAAGTCGGGTATGTAGGACTCTACGTCTACTCGGACGTGGTGGACAACCACATCGTGGGCGATATCAACACACCTCTGTTACGGGTGGTGCCCATTAAAAAGTTGTATGGAGATCAAGTCACCCACAGTTTCACCCACATGCTCTACCTGCCCGTACGACAAACCCACATCAACACGATCACGGTGGATATAAGAGATGACACGGGACGACCGGTGGCATTCGAACGCGGGAAAGTGGTGGTGACACTTCATTTTCGACAAGCACGTGCTCCCCACTTTGCATAATGAAGGTGCCTTACGAGTGCGATGCACGCAGCTATATGGACTATTATGCCCAACAGGCCGGGGGTGGCTTTCCGGTTTTTAGTGGTGCACGCATGCAACGTGGACATGGACTGGGGAACATACTCGGCAGCATCGTCAAAACGTTCCTGCCCTTGGTGACGCGTGGGGTGAAAGCAATCGGCAAACAAGCGGTGCGCAGTGGACTGCAAGTGGCCGGTGATGTCTTGGGGGGTACGGCACCCAAAGAAGCCTTGAAACGGCGGGCCAAAGAAGCGGGAGGCGTCTTGGTGGCCAAAGCGCAACGCACCGTAGGGAATAAAAGACCTGCCCCACCGAGACCACACACCAGTCGACGACCGACCCAGCGACGACGCACATCGAAGACCCGGGATATCGTTTCTTAAAACATGTCCTTGATCCACGCCGAGTCCTGCCCCTCCACCAACAGTGAATTTGATTTGTGGACCGTCCCGCCCACACAGACCAGTGCCGAACAAGGATTATGGGTGGAGCATCTCCGGCTGTCCAGCATCAACGCAACAGGGCCCATCGAGTTCACCATCAGTAATGCGGATACGGCCTATGTGGATTTAGCCCATACATACTTGTATGTGAAAGCCAAGATCGTCAATGGAGATGGCACCAGAATCGCCGACCAAGCAACGGTGGGCCCCGACGAATCTCTGGCTGCACTCGATGTTTCAACAGGTGGATATTTTTCTCAGCGACAAACTCATCAGTGACTCGACCAACACGTACCCCTATCGAGCCTACATCGAGACGCTGTTGTCGCATGGACGAGAGGCTAAAAAATCTCAACTGACAGCCTCTTTATTCTACCAGGACAGAGCCGAGCACAGTTACCAGTTTCAGCGGAGCCTACCCAGAGAATCCGTTTGACTTTAAACATTTCGGCATCAATTTTGTGGCCCTGCATGTGGATGGACAACAGGTGCCAGCCACGGCCTTAACACCGAACTTTGGGCGCGCGAATTTCATTCGAGCCTATCAGAGCCTGTTTACAGCCACCGGTCAAATCAACCAGGACGAAGGGAATTTCATCAGTCGGGAGGACTACGGGAACGGATACACGTTGTTCTGTTTCGATTTGACCCCCACCTTAGAGAACGACCATCAGCTGGCCCTCGCCAAGCAAGGCAATTTACGGTTGGAAATCCACTTTCAACGAGCCCTCCGGGGCACCGTCAATGTGATCTGCTACGCCGAGTTTGACAACATCATTCAAGTGGACAAGGCGCGCAACGTGCTGTGTGACTTCTCTACCTAACATGGATACAGACCAGATAACCACCGTGCTGGAGAATGACCCAGAGACACGTATGGTGTTTCAAGGGGTGTTCGGCCGAGATGTGTTCCCATTAGACCGTATGTATCCTGCTGCTTACGTTCTCAACACGGACCCGATGGATCGGCCCGGTGAACATTGGGTGGGCGTGTACTTGACAGAACAGCAGGGCGAATACTTTGACCCGTACGGCCTGCCACCCCTCCATCCCGATTTAACAGACTTCATGGATCAAGGCACAGAGACGTGGTGTTGGAACAGTCAAACGTTGCAAAGCCTGACCAGTAGCGTGTGCGGACAATATTGCTTGTTTTACCTGTACCATCGATGCCGGGGAAGACCCTTATCTACCATCGTACAGATGTTTGACGAGTACCCCAAGGCCGAGGACCGCGATGTACTCGTATATGACTGGGCCGCCCATCATTTCAATGTACAAGCCCCGTTCTGGGCTTGAATTCTTTCAATGTACACACGCCCGCTGTTCTGGGCTTAAGTTTACAAGCCCCCTGTTCTGGGCTTCAGTTCTTTCAATGTACAAGCCCGCTGTTCTGGGCTTCAGTTCTTTCAATGTACAAGCCCCTTGTTCTGGGCTTCAGTTTTCACGTGGTTGTTCTCACGTTGTTGTTGTTCACTGAATAAAAAATGAGATCTCACCAAAAAACCCTGTCTTGTGTGTTTTATTCATAATGCATAAATGCCCAATGTGGAGATTCAGTCAAACTGAAATCAGTGGTGTAGGATGGGGCCAAAATGTAACCCATCAATGTTAGAATGCAAGAGCACTATAGTAAAATAGAGAGCCAATGAAATCAGCCCACAGACCAAGTACGTGTTTTGGTCTAGGTTTGGAGCGGGCATTTCATTGAGGTGCGTGTAAAGGAAGACGGTGAGTGAAGACTCGCCCAACACGTATAGATTAAGTTATAAGTTCTATGTATTTTTAAATCGCTGATTGGTCCAAATGGAACTGCCCATCCTTCCCAGGTTAATTTACAATCCCCTTTTCTTTGACCTTTTGATCCGACATGCTTCCGCGCACTGCCGGTGATGACGCGCACTTCCGGAGAACCCGTGCGCGCGCGCTGCGGCCGGGGCGGGCCGGGCCGGGTCGGGGCCGGCCGGGGCCGGGCCGGGGCCGAGAAAGTTGGCGGTCGTGCTTGAGCATTCATCCAAACCGGAAGTGACGTCATGCAGACCCACCAAATCACGTGAATGTTAGTCCAGGTGGATGCTCCCCCACCTAGGATTCACATGGATACCTCACTCGACCCAATAGGCCCAGGAGGGGCTCGCCTAGACCCCAAACACGTCTATGTCCATACCCTTGGGCTACCGCGCATGCGCAGAATGACCCTATTTCAACCCCACATCCACGCCATCAGAGGCTCCATTACCTAGATTTCACATGGATACCTCACACGACCCATTCGAACCGTGAATAGCCCATCTCTAACCCAAACACACCCACACACACCCCCCAAAATGCCTGCTTGCTCTACTACGGCCAGGCTGCGCATGCGCAACCTATCGAAAACGGACGAACCATTAGTGTAGTCAATTGCTCCTGCATGAGAGCTTCAAAATAAGACCTCATACGACCCCATTGGACCACCAGGGACTCACCTAGACTCCAACACGTCCACCCCGTATGGACCTATACACCAATAGCCATGCAGTATAGGCCTATGGGCCTACCCAGGCCTCAGTGACTTCGCTCCGGGACACTTCCTATCATGTTCTAAATGACGAGACTAAGTAAACAAATCCAAACAACCATACCGCAAATGTATAGAAGTAGGTTTCCCAGGGGGACAGACATTGGTCCTATACCCTCAGTATGGGACTATACGGGTCTATATGGGTCTCGGTGACTTTTTTCAAAAATTTCACCGTTTCGCTCCGGGACACTTCCTATCATGTTCTAAATGACGAGACTAAGAAAACAAATCCAAACAACCATACCGCAAATGTATAGAAGTAGGTTTCCCAGTGGGACAAACATTGGTCCTATACCCCAGTATGGGAATATATGGGTCTATATGGGTCTCGGTGACTTTTTTCAAAAATTTCACCGATTCGCTCCTCGACACTTCCTATCATGTTTGTCTTGACGAGACTAAGAAAACGAGATCCCACAACCTATACCGCAAATGTCTAGAAGTAGGTTTCCCAGTGGGACAAACATTGGTCCTATACCCCCAGTATGGGTCTATATGGGCTGTATGATACTTTTTCCAAAACTTTCAACGATTCGCTCCGCGACACTTCCTATCATGTTTGCCTTGACGAGACTAAGAAAACGAGACCCCACAACCTATACCGCAAATGTCGAGAAGTAGGTTTCCCAGGATGGTCCTATATCCCCCATACCCAATATAGGCATTTTTCCGTAATTTAGAATAAAGTCCGTGTTCCGTATTTTTTCAGGAAAAATTTTACATACACCCACCCTGGAACTAGGGGGAGATAACTCTATGGATAGGCAAGCCCCGTTAAGCCCGGTGACCTATATACCCCATATTCCATATAGGCATTTTTCCGGATTTTTCGATAAAGTCCGTGTTCCGTTTTTTTTTCAGGAAAAATTTTACATTCCCCCACCCATGACTGGATGCCCCTTCACCTAGGCTTCACATGGATACCTCATACAACTCCATCGGCCCATTAGGGGCTCCCCTAGCTCCAAAACGTCTATTTCCATACCCTTGGGCCACCGCGCATGCGCAGAATGACCCTATGTCAACCCCACACCCAGCCCATCAGATGCCCCTTCACGAATGCTTCACTTTGGTACCTCATATGATCCCATTGGACCATTAGTGGCGCACCTAGCTCCAAAACGTCTATTTCCATGCCCTTGGGCCACCGCGCATGCGCAGAATGACCCTATTTCAACCCCACACCCAGCCCATCAGATGCCCCTTCACCTAGGCTTCACATGGATACCTCACTCGACCCCATCGGACCATTAGAGGCTCCCCTAGGTCCAAAACGTCTATTTCCATACCCTTGGGCCACCGCGCATGCGCAGAATGCCAATATGTCAACCCCACACCCAGCCCATCAGATGCCCCTTCACGAATGCTTCACTTTGATACCTCACTCGACCCAATCGGACCATTTTATCTAGGGACTACTTTTTCTCCGCGGAAGCTTTTTCCCGCGACCGCATCACCGCCAGGACCGCATCACCGCGGAGGAATACATTCCCTGCAACAATTGGAACTCTCCTGTGTTGGAGGTAGCTTTTTGGTCATTCTGCCGGAACTATAGTACACTTGACCTCTCCGCCTCGTTTCCGCCCCAAATTATGCAAATTTTTGAGGTCAACGGACGTCGAATCACGTCTCCCTACTACTAGCGCCATCATCAGAAAGCCACGCTTTGCCGCGTAGTACCACAACTTTATAAAACATCGAACAGTAAACTCGAAAAAATTCGCGTTTAAAATTATGCTACAGTTGAAACTGAGTGGCAAAAAAATCGTTTATCCATTCAAGATAATTAATTTAGATATTTAATTATCGACATGGGTCTGCAGAATTGTTTCCTTATATAATATTCCGAACTGGTAATCTATCGGTGACGGTCACAGATTATAATCCCATATATTTTACTGTTTCATTCTCCTCTGTCAGTTCCTTCTTCACTTCGTTAACATTTTTCATTGTGTGTCCGACATTAAAGCCCGAGTCATTATTCAAATAATATCTAGTGCTTATTTGTTTTACACCATGTAAACGATGTAAAATTGAGGAGTAAATCAGAAATGTATGTACCGTTATCAGAGAAAGTACTAATCGAATACTCTCCGGAAATGTATATTTCCGAGTGTGAATATGAACTTATTTTATATGCACGGGGATTCTGTTTACTTTTACTCAGCCGAATGCTTCGTCGCATCGCATTATGTTTCACACTTCGTTGTTTTACGTGACCGAAACGCTATTATAGTGGTTCGTGTTTGTTCATAGAAAATTGTCGATACTCTTAGGAATTCGCTGCTTGATTTACATGGCAATCTGTAGAGCTCTGTAATTTTGTTGAAACAAGATCCACAGGTCATGAGGAAGATTTATCTAGCGTGCAAGATATTTGACGTTACGTTTCGTAACTTTTGTCTATTTCCTCTTAACCCGAAGATACGGGTTGTATGGACCCATGTACTTCATGGTTTTCATGGCTTCATATGAATAGACACAATCAAAACCTGACTGAGATACCTTTCCCTATATTTTTAGCGAACATCATATGGATTAAAGATACTGATCGGCGGATCGGAATTGTATTAGGAACAGCATGATGTCTTGCCGGCATCAGTAAACCTATTGACCGCTCATTCAAGAAAACTCGCCTATGTTTTTTGTACTAAGATTGTTGCTGAGATTCTCTAATTGACGATGGCTGAATATTGAATAGCGGACATTTTTCACAGATGAGCTATGTGAAAGAAGACACGGCCCGAACGGGTAATATATCAGTAGAATGCAAACTTTTCTTCAAAAACACAAGTCTGTGAAGCTCGACCCAGTTAGTCACAGCCACAGACTACAATCCAAAGGATTTGTACAGAGGGCAAGCATCGGGGACGAACGTCTATCATGAGATCTCATCATATACAGAAACAATTCAACCCAATGTATGAAGGTGGTGTAAAAGGATGTCGTCCTGACAAGAGGTCATGTCACCCCATAGGCCAATATTCTGACTGCATATCTAAAAAGATCACAATAAGAGAAAGTACTGTACTGAAACTGAAACTGTACTGAAACGTATAGGTCAACATCTATCCCTCGAATGTAGGAAATTAATTTATCATGCGTTTATGTCTCACTTCAATTTTTGCCCCTTAGTATGGCATTTTTGTAATGTCGGAAACGGAAAGACGAGGAAGATAGAAAAAATTCATCATAAAGCACTCAAATTTGTCTATCATGATTACACGAGTTCTTACGAAGGTCTATTACAGAAATATTAAAACCACCTCCTTGCATCTCAAACGTCTGAGATTGATGACCATCGAGACTTTCAAAATTTTAAACGGTAATAGTCCTGACTATTTATCGCAAATTGTTAACGAGAAGGAAAGATTTTATAATTTCAGGTACTCTTATTTACTCCGAACTGAGCGGCATGGTATAAATAGTTTTAGATACAAGAATGCCAAATTATGGAATGATCTCCCCGAACATATACGAGCGACTTCAAATTTTAACGATTTTAAGAAACTAATTAATGTATGAAATGGGAAGGAATGTAACTGTTCCACATGTCGCCAGTAATATGCCCGCTATCTGTTTTTAAGCAGCTATATATTTAATAGATACAGGAATGGAGTTATTCCATTTCTCTCAGTAGCAGTCAAACAGTAATTGTGATATCAAACTGTGATAGATAATGTTTTTATTATGTTTGTAGATATGTGTATTTTTATGATTTTATTGATTTTAAAAGTCGGTCGTAAAAGCTCCACGGAGCTTGTGTTTGCTATGTTCCCTTACAAATGTATACCGACTATAAATAAAATATACTATGACTATGACTATTTCATTTTGCGGACTCCATATCGCCAACATACTTGATTGTTAGAATAGGCGCCAACATGGAGAGAGAGGGATAGAGAATTAAGGTTTAACGCGCCAACTGATATTTATACTATGGACGCGGAAATTCTCTAATGGACGACGGCTAAATATTAAATAACGGACTTTTTTCACAGATGAGCTATGTGAAAGAAGACACGGCCCGAACGAATCAAATATCAGTAGAATGCAAGCTCTTCTTCAAAACACAAGTCTGTGAAGCCCGACCCAGTTAGTCACAGTCACAAACTACAATCCCAAGGATTTGTACTGAGGGCAAGCCTCGGGAAGGAACGTCTATCCTGAGAATCTAATCATGTACAGACTGGGGCGGCCTTCCGGGAGATGGTTACCCGATTAAGCCAGACAACATACCAATGGGTGCACTCCACACTTTCCACGGTTTCGCACAAAGTGACCCATCTCTATTATGATGAGAAGGAAATCGTCCGATTTTGACAGCATGATAATTCTTCCTCCCTTTTTACTAACTGATATCGATAGTACCATCTTATTGGACGTAACCGTTCCTCCAAACAGGCATCTCACAATGGCTGATTGATCGCACCTTTGTGCCACTACAGAGCTAACCGTGCCTGGAAGTGAATATTTGGCAGGCCGAAATTTGCAGTTTTTCGGGATGCGAAAATGATGACTATGACTATGTTGATAAAATGTTACAAAAAAACGCCTGGGTCGACCCCCTGTTTCTTTTTTTCACCATAACCGTTGGACGGAAAGACTATCGCATGTCTAAGAAGAAAATAATTTCGTTTGTTTTGTCTGTATGGTGGGTCGAATTTGACAGTTTTCATACATTTTATGGAGTTTTGCAGAAAAGTTTTAAGGAGTCTGAAGGAGGATTGCGCGTCTTTTATTTTCCACTTCCATAGTTCACGTGTCTCCTAAATTAATGGCACGAGTATACTCACCCAGAAAATATATACTTTTACAGGGTTTTTGTTGAAGATTTTAAAACTATTCATGACCGAAGAGCCAAACCCATGTCTGTTTCGCACAGAATTTAGGTGTGGACAGCACCTAATGTCCTGAAATGGTAGCTATCAGGCTAGCACTCAAGACCTGACCAGCTGAACTATTTCACAAGATTGTACTAGTAACCACACCAAATTGAGGGAACCAAATCGTATCCACTTTTTCAAGACTTGGGAAATACTCCAGTGATCCCAGCAGTTTCATTGCCACACCTTTGTACCGTCTTGCTTATAACTTTGAGATCCCCATGCTAATTCTTATAGACATGGGAAATTATCAAAGAGATACTACACCAGATCAAGATCAAGGCAGATGGCATGCCCCATACATCGAACTGAGGGTTAGCCCAGCAATCTCATCCACCTCTGATGGAGTCTGGCATTGCATGTAATGG
Organism: Hanleya hanleyi; assembly: GCA_036873755.1. Taxonomy (NCBI): domain Eukaryota; kingdom Metazoa; phylum Mollusca; class Polyplacophora; order Lepidopleurida; family Hanleyidae; genus Hanleya; species Hanleya hanleyi. The sequence continues at coordinate 15,074 of JAVTVY010014562.1, read as the reverse complement.
AAGGTACAGTTTTGGGCAATAAATAGTTAACATTTAAGCATGCTTATATTTGTTACCAAAACAAAGCTTCCATTGTCAGATTGTCAAGATGTACCCAATCCGACCTCCCCACACACTCTGGCTTAACAGAAAAAGATGGAGGGTAGATGCACGGAGCACGCCACCTGGCGGATGATCAGGGGATGTAATTTCTACTGTACAGATCTCCAGTTGGTGGGAATAAGGCATTACATGTAATGAAAGGTTTGTTTGGATAACATATCAAAAATGCTTTTTAATATTAAATATTTCATTATCAATCGCACCTATTCCACTTACTTGACATGGGTGCAAGTGCTTCGACATGATATCCCTAAAACAGGATTTCCTTGCCGGGGTTCGTCACAAGGGATTCCACTTCGGCCTGCTACCAGTCGAAGTAGCTCATTTCCACATTGATCCACATCGAGTCTCTATTCAGTATCTATCAGACTTTCTGATATATCGATTTCAAGATAAAGCTTTGCCTTCGTCGAATTTTAACGGATACAACTCGACTAGATCTATGGTCATTAAACTTTCGACCGGAGTTATTCCTGGTTCAGGCAAGTATCTATTCCAAGCTGCCGAATTATATAGCTTTGGCTTTCGCAACTTCATTTGAACCTTTAACTTCAGCTGATCTCAAGTCCCCCTCCAGCTCATTGAGGAATAGCTATGCTCACAGGGATTCCCCCCCACCGAAATTATGATCAGATGGTTTTCCATGCTGACAGTCTGTTTCTCTGCTTAGGTTCCTTCTCAAACATGTGTTTGTATATAACGTGGGGTTTTATTGCATAAAACATATACAAAAATTAGTAATGTAATTTTTAGCATGAAAACCTACGTTACTGTGTGTACTCTTTCCGCTCAGCCTCCTCACTGGAGTATCTACCACGTGATGTAAGAGAGGAAAAGTACTGCACTGCGGGATTCGCGCATTGGGAGTGCAATAGGAACACTGCTGTGGGATATTGAATCATTCACTTCATTGAAGAGTACAAGTAAACACATTTATAAGTAAGGTAGGGTTTTAGCAACATGTATTGTTTGTTTCTCGCCACTCAAACGAGGGTATCTCTACATTATCTACTACTGAGACTTTTCTAGCTTGAAGAAATCACTTCTGGTTGACCTATATTCCGCTGAATATTATCGGTATTCTATTCAGGGCACCCACTGAAATGTTTCGACCGAGTTTGGCCACCCTATATGGCAGCTGCATGGATATGAAATTCTCGACCTCCATGAAAAGAGGTTTTAAATAAAGATTATCTATCTATCTATCTATCGAAACATTAAACATTCTGTGAATACTACTCAGAATACCAAAAAGAAACCTTTTCATCGAGAACCTTTTAGCTGTGATACTTTATGCAGCGAGGACATACTGCGTAAGTCATGAAAATATAGGCCCGTCCTGCTGGCGCCAGGGTGATCTCATATACTGGGTATGTTCACAGGCGGCAACGTTCATGGGCTAAAGTGATATAAACGTTCACAAAGGAACCACCTGTAAAAAGATTCTTTATTCCACGTGGTTTCCTGGTAATAAAATATGCATATGATTGAACAATATTACACCTTTCGGCCCTGGATAGTCGTCAGATAGACCGGCCCAGTCAATGCTTTGAAGGTTTGAAATTGACGATGACGGCCAAATTTTCATTGGTTGTTGAGCAATTAACGTGATGCCTCCTTGTCTGTTTCTGTTCGATCAGGAGTTCTGAACACGTTTACCCGTAGTGGCAGGCCAACCGCACAGTACTATGCACGATGAGTGATGGAACTGTTACCCAGGCTATGCGAATTCATGCCCAGTTAACTCAATTCATACACCATCGTAATATACATCTATATGCTAACAGAGCTGGTATCGCCTTCAGTACTCAAAACTAAAATTTCCTTAATTGCGCCATTGACGTTAGTAGGTTTCCCTAGCATCTTGGGTATCTGGTCAATTGAATTGGAGCATTATGTGATATAATCACCCTTTATACAAATACTTTCTCATATACGCCCGGCTATTTACGTTGGACCATCTTCCTATATACATTCTGGAGGAATCTGGACATTACGCTGCATTGGGCCAGCCCGCTGACGTTGCATTATTCTCGTGTACTGAAATATTCTACACATTTCATTACAGTGCACCATTGTCACGCACTTCCATATATATTCCAAATTTGCGTAGAGTTTTTTCTCGGTTTAATATAGGCTAAGCGTTCCCGGATTAGATCATATTTATTTATAGATTCTGGCATTTTCCTGGGTGACGTCAATTTCCAAGGACTCAGATGGGTAGGTAAGAGCGATCAAGTGGTCTGGTAGCCCCATTTTACTATCTACCTTTACAGTGTTTTTTTTCGGAATCAAAAACAGTTGTATGCAGAATTAACTAATTGTTTTTCTATTCAAGCGTAACATCTCATTTGGTCATCCAGGAATCTCATTTTTCGATTGGCTTGTTTACTGTATGTTAAAACAAGAGCCTAATCGGTACTATGGACTACGTCATTAAAACTAGTATTTCGGGTTTCAGTGAGTTGCTGGTGGGCAGTGACCTTGACCGTTGACCTATTGACCTGGATCTTGGACCCCGAAACATCGCTTCTTATTGTTTCCTGATTTTATTATTCCCAGTGACCTTGATCTTCCGACCTCAAACATTTACATAAGTGTGAAGTATACAAACATTTACATAAGTGTGAAGTATACAAACATTTACATAAGTGTGAAGTATACCTAAAGTTTGATTACAATTTTGTTTTCCCGATTTTTGGGGCATTGCACGATCTTAACCTTTGACCTCATTTTGTATGGGATAAATCGTCTACTTCTCATAAATTTCTGTTCTTTAGGCCATAGTGATCTTGGCCCTTGACCTACTTTAATTTAGGAACGCAACATCTGCGTAACCCCCTAGTTATTCTGGTCAGTTAGTTAAGGAACTACATGTAAATCACGAAAGTCGGGAGAAGACATCATCTCTCAGGATGAGAGGAGGTGAGGGAAAATGTGCAGTCCATACATCCGTACATACCGGTATTTTCCACTGACACAACTTGCAATAAAAAGTTCAGAGGTCTATTCTAGCAATGGAATTTTCGTACGCAGATGCAATTAAAGGCAGGCAAGGAACTTCAATTCAATTGATCAATCTCTGACGACAGTTCGAAACCAGTTATATTTTGATCTACAGCCATAAGTTTTTCGAAACATACATCAGTAAAACTATTCAAGCCATATGGCTCTTTATAATTTTACTGTAGTCGACTTCGACACTATATAGGTATATGGTTGATACAAGGAAAGATATAAGACATGGTGAGCATATTAATATCTTTTAATAAGAAAATTTCATGGAACAACAATGTATACGGTATACTATAACAGGTGTATTGCTGGCCTTTATAATAGACGATAATAACAACTTCGTTTAAAATATTACATACAATAGTTCCTTGACAAGGCAGACTGAAGGTGAAAGGGTTGTGAAAGAGTTTCAACTCCTGATATTAATGTATGTCCGAATTGTGGGATACGATATTTGTCCATTGTAGAAAAGACATACTATATTAACATTTCCTTTCAATTAACTACTATATACTGTAATGAAATTTGTTGTGTTCTTGAGAAAACCCCATTCTTTGACCGCTTGGGAACCCGGAGCAGCATGGAATCCAATGGAATCTTGTGGAAGACACCAAGGTGACACGCGTCATAATGATAATTAGGGCAACCACAAACTCCTCGGAGTGCAGGACAGGTCAGTCAGAGAGGAGACCGGGACGGTAAAACATCATCCGTGAAGGTTACTACATATACTGGTTTTAGAAATTAGAGAAAAGCACAGTACAAATTGACTTCGAAATAGGCCCTAATCGTTCTCCCATCAACTGGCAGAAACACAGGTGAGAAAGAAAACCAATAAGAGGTTAGCACAATAGGCCCTAATCGTTCCTCCATCAACTGGCAGAAACACAGGTGAGAAAGAAAACCAATAAGAGGTTAGCACAATAGGCCCTAATCGTTCTCCCATCAACTGGCAGAAACACAGGTGAGAAAGAAAACCAATAAGAGGCTAGTACAATAGGGTCAGAAGATACACAGGAAGTGTAGTTGATTGGTAAACTTGGCCGAATCCAGGAACAGGAAAGGCAATCATACAACCTGAATGGATAACCACCAGTTAACCATTAACCAACCAGTTAACCATTAACCATCAGTTAACCATTAACCATCAGTTAACCATTAACCACCGGTTAACCATTAACCACCAGTTTTCTATTGGACTCGAGCGGTGAACCTCTCCAGCCGTGAAGTGTCGGCTTTTACGTTTCCGTTTTTGCTGATCAGCTGATATACAGGTCTTACAACGTCACATGGGTAGAACACTGAAGGTTCACCGCTGGTCCGATGGAAAATCTGCTATGGCCCGTGTACGTGGTCCCAGTTACACTCCAGTGCGATGTGCCCCATATAATGCCACACCAATGCAAATATAAACACTACAAGGAAATGATAGTAAAAAATTCGGTGCCGTTCCATTGCCTCATAATTAGTGGCAGAGAATTCCGAAAGAACGCTATTTTCTGTGTCCGTGGTAGGATATTGTTACTCTGATACTTCTTCGTTCCATTTTCATTTTGATTGTGAGGAAACAATAACTGCAACTAAAAATAATTGAAAATTCTTGTTGAAAATAGTTTATCCTCACCATTATAGGAAATCGTCAATTTTGTAGGTTGAGCTATAGTTTACTGTTTGTGAAGGCGCCAAGTTGTATGTTTTGAACCCAATCCCCAAAGCTTTCCTTGTCCTATTGATTGAAGACAATGGCTTTCAAATAATGCCATTTCTTTAGCATGCATACCCCTCTGTCAATCTTGCACAATTTGGAGGAAACTCATCGTTGACCTTAGCTTGAGCCATACAGATTAATCCAAGTAAATTGCAGCTGAACCTCTAAATTGTCTTCGAGAGCAGTGGTGCGATGACGCATATTATTTTCATTATATCTAATGTACGAGCGAGACATAGAATGTCTTCCTTAAAAACGTACGATTACTACAAATATCAGATTTAGTGACGCTTATAATACAAAGCCAAAGGTGGGAACTCTGAAATAATCTTTAGCGCGTTGATAAAATACTTCATTTCTTTTTCGATAAGTATAGTAAAATATCAATGTTCGCTCCATATGAATTCAGGTATTCGTGGGGCAAATCTGAAACCTGCTATCGCTGAAGCCATATTCTCCCTTATGGAGATCATTTTGCAGCGAAAATATTACCTCCTTTGGCAATCCGACAGGGAGCGTGCTCCGCACATGCGCACTCGAGCTCGCTACTTTCCTATCCACAATTAAGTCTTTCGTCAAGGCGTATTTTGGAGATAGTTCATGTAGAATGTTTTGCAGTTATGTCAACATTAGCTCAGCGATCATGTCTGATGCTGTCAAACTGTGGTCAAAACGTGAGAATGGCTACAGCCAACAAAGGACCCATTTACAGCTTTACCGATCGAAGTGAGCAAGATTGTTTGAATAGTAGCGGACTTATGTCACCTTCAGCGGAGGATGACTTCCAACCAAGCACCATTGACGAATATTGTTCGACTTTTGTCAGAGGTTTGCGACCGCAGATATTAACATCAGTCTGCATAATAACGAAAGAGCCTGGCTATGGTCCATTGTAGTCACGCCGAAGCCTCTACCCAAATAGGACCTCGGAAAGGTAGTTGGAGCTCTGTGGTTACCACCGTCCGAACCCTTCCGGAAATTTCATATTTTCTTCAGAGAAAAATCCTTAAATTGAACAGAAGATTGGTCACGGACCTTGTATCACCACATCCTGGCTAGACTTTGTTGTTAAGAACGAATTGGTAGGACCGCGAACCTGTTCTCTACGTCAGTACCATTTTCTGGCCTTAACGGATTTCGCTGGTTTCCTGGACGACGACAGATTGCTGTTCCTCGTGACAGCGATACTGTTCCTCGTGACAGCGATACGTCATTTCTTACAACGCATCGATCCCACGAGAGGTTCCCGAGGCCTGTTATCCCTGTCACTGTAACCAGGCACAACAGCAGACATAAAAAACAAAACGATCGTGTTCTGGTATGAGGAGACAATTCATTGCGTGTACGAGTTACTCATTTGTATTCTTTGGCATCAGCCGCGTCAAATGAGTCACATGAGAAGTGGGCCCAGGTGCATTTGCCTGGTCCGCCATTTCGACATTTGCAATTCTTTGTCTTGGGAACTCAAAGGGTGACCGCGCTGGGGTCAGTATAATTGCCACCCAGCACGTGATCCATTTAATCCAATAAGGGAAGAGAGGGAGCAGCCCCGCATACAGACAAGCCTGATCTGATACTCAGATAGCCTAAGTATGCCATTCCTCTCTGGAGATGAGTTGACATCAAGCAGCAAGGAAGACGGTGGATACAGCTTGATCATTTGGTGTAGTAGTATACAGTCACATTGTTTGGTGTAATTTTAGTTTCTAGCTCTCACGAATAACATGGAATTAAGAATGGGTAATTTGGAACAGAAGGTCCAAGATCAGGACAAGGGCATGCTCGTACACCGAGCATAGAACGACAAGGCCGGAGTCCCAATCTCCTTTGTTAAGAGTCTGACATCATTGATAGTAGGTTTCAGGATTGAAGAGATAAACATAAACAATTTTGGTATCCGTTTTCAAATAAACGTTATTCCCAACCCATCCTCTCCAAACGACACGGCTAGTGCCGTAGAGGGGGAAAAGGAATGAGCGCCCCTGGCAGATTATCAAAGATGGATTTTATTCTGAAAATAGATTTTAATAAGGGGAAAGACTTCAGTGATAGCAGGTTGACTTCGATCCGATAACAAATACCAGCGTGGTTGAAAAATGTTAATTTGGTCTAGTGTCTGGAACAAACAGATCTACTCAACCAGTATCATTTAACGACGACTAACGAAGAGGAGGCACCTTATGCATATATTCACTCCACGGGAAGTAACTTCCATGACCCTGCGACAAAAATAGGCCTATTAGTCACAAGCCAATGTACAAACGTACAGCCTGATGAGCCTTTGCCAGTGAGGTCTTCAACCATTGTGACAATAATATTGGTGTTGCATTATATGGACGCCACGGGACAGAGGATTCTCATTTCTGTTAACAGTTGATTTTCACCTGTGTTCAAAGTTGATTCTCACTTATGTTTACAAGCAACATCAGGTCACGTGTGTAGTTAATTTAGAAATAATTTTGAAACTTAGATTTAGATCTACATTTCTAAATAATCCAACTGAAATTTTGAGGGGAAAAAATGAGTTTAGAATTAGAATTAGAAACGTCTCCGTTTGGGTTTAGAATTATTGCGAAATGACTGGCCAAAATATTAGGAATGCAAGACTAAAAAAAACAAGTACATGCATTCTATCGGTCCCAGCCAGATCCATAGATCAGATTGGACCCTTCGTCTATCAGTTTCAGGCCCATATACGTGACCTGATATTGCTTGTAATTCAGTTCACGAAAAAGTACCTCCCCGGAGGCGGTTCTACCCTTGATCTCTCCTCTCTGAGCAATCTCGATAGTGGTTCCATCCTGGGGGTTAAACATCACCTCAATTCGGTGATTATCACCCAGCAATCCGAGGTAGTTCATGTTACCGTTGCCATCATTCGTCATGACCACCCACAGCCTGTCTGGGCTTTCGCCCCAGCGTGTTATGGAATACATCAAATGCGGGAACACACTGGCAAAGAAAACCTCCACACTCCCGAGTATGAGTCTACGGAACCATCTCAAATCGTCTGATGCGTATGGTTCCTGAAAAAAGTAATAATTGAGAAATGGTGAAGCAATTCGGTTTGGCTCATTCTCAACAAATCATCCATTAATGTATTCTCCATGCATTGCCACAGTTAGTAGCCTCCTAAACTGTCCATATATCTGGCAGTAGGAGCTATACAATTTGATGCCAGGAGAATGCCATTGGTGATACCCCACTTCATGAAATACATGCATTGTTTTTATTTTGGTAGACTGTACCGAAATGTAAGAAGCAGTAACCGACTCAGCATTCTCCAAAGAATAATCCAGTCTCGTAAGTTCTTCTGTGTGTGTGTGCGTGTGTGCGTGTGTGTGTGTGTGTTTTTGTTTGTTTGTTTTTTGACGCAGGTAAGTTTAATTTCTGTCGTCAAAACGAAGTCAGTTGTACTGGATGAACTACGCAACTACTTGGAATCAGTACAATGAGCTGAATGAAGAGATAACTTTTGACCTCGAGCCAGTTTTTGAAGACGACTTTGCTTACCCAATATTCCTCCCTCGCGTTGAATGGCAAGAGTTGCCGACATCGGGACAGTTTTGGCTGGTCTGTAATTAATAGAAACTGCATTATTAACCAAACCGGTGCAGGATCATGGAAAGCATTGGATATGATTAACCTCAAATTTCAACACCATTTTAGCTATACCAGCGAAGGCACGAAGTTAATTATCCACTATTTGCACGGTATAAGTGTTGATCAAAACCAAACACTAAAAACGGTGTTGAGCCAACACCATTTCTGACTGGGAGAGTCAACAACCGTGTGATAAAGATCAAAAGGTCCCGTATATGTAAAAATACATCTGAATATTTTACGCACAGATATATGGGATGCTGAAAGTGACTACCTTAACTCTACCAAGCCGGTACCAAGCTTTCTCCCCCATCTCTGGAACGACAAAAAAATGAAAGCTGACTCTTCGCGACTTTTTGGTTTATCATATTGAGGTCATTTTGAGCCTATTTGCATAACCCCCGGAGTAGAAGATCATGGGTAAATTTAAGATGGCGGCCATGTTGGGGTACCACAAAAGTGATGTTGTCGACATTTTTCTTCAAAATTCCTGCTTTTCTTCGAGAAAAATTGAGCGAAATCTATTTTATTTCACATCAGGCTAATATTTGCCAATTAATCATGCAGTTTTTGCAAAGAAAACACATAAATAAAAAATTTGAAAAATCTGACCGAAGAATCAACTAAAAAATTCCTGTTTTGACAATCGGTTATCATGGATTTTTTTTACATTGTCTGACTCAAGGGTATAGTGTGGTAAGTTTCAGCCCCCTAGCTCAAGGGGCAAGAAAAAATATTCAGGGCTCGAAATGTCCCCTCCCCAAGGCCCGGACAGGTCACAAAAATCCCAGGCCAGATAGGGTTAAATGGTTCAAACCACTGGACATTACAACCAGATTATTGAGACCATAAAGGTAGTCGACCTGACTATCGTCAAGCAACATGGTAACCCTTGGTGGTGGAGCAGTGCCAACGATAGCCCCAGCGTCACAACAGTGGATGGTCGAGTGTGACAACTTTAAATTGTCGAATATCAACAAGGAGATAATCGGTCTGAGAACTTTGGATGACTGAGCAGCGACATTGAGAATGCCAGCATGAAAACCTTAGATGGTCGAGCGGCGAAAACTAACTCGGATGGCCTAGCAGTTACAACGACAGCATCAGCGTGACTACTGTAGATGCTTCAGCAGCGATAACGACCAGCGTGACAGCTTGAGACTTGAGATGCTTCAACAGCGACAACGACCAGTGTGACAAATTTAGATGGTTCAGTAGCGACAACGATGGTACCAGAGTGACAGCTTAGATGGTTGAGCAGCGTCGAGATTGCCAGCGTAACAATTAGATAGTTCAGAAGCGACAACGAGAGCGCCAGCGTGACAACTGCAGATGGTTCAACCATTTTTCTCTAATTACAAACGTCTGGTCCGTCATTCATAATTCAGCCGTCGTCCATTGAAGAATATCCGCGTCCATAACCCAAAGACCTATTCCATATTCCATATAACAGTATTAGCACCAAATTCAAAAAGACAATCATAGTATACATAAACATAGCCTAGTGTCCTGCAAGAGAGAAGCAGCCAACAGTTTTCAATGATGCCGGTAAGACGACATGATGTTCCAAAAATATCAAATCCGTATCGCTGATCAGTATTCTTAATCCATAATATTCGTTGTAAAGTCGTCATCTAGGAAATGAGTCACGCTTTAATTGTGACTGATCATATGAGCGCCATGAGGATGTTGAAGTACATGGATTCATACGGCTCCTAGCCCCGGGCTTAGCGAAATTAGACATAAATCTTGCACGCTACGCTCGAATTTTGCTATCAGCATGCGATATGTATCGCCAAGTTTGAGAAATTTTGAGTGGAGGCGCCCGGTGGTACAGCCCTGTTTTATAAGTTTATGCAACAATGTTTTGTGACGTTAAAATAGTCACATTTAACACAGAATCTAGCAAATGCTACTAGGCGAGATATGTATACGCCACATGCAGGTCCCACTGGAATATTACTGTTCAGAATGGGATAGTTTACGATTTCGAAATTGTAATCATCTCCTTTGTCATAAATTCGACGAGATATAAGGCCCGCTTCATTTTTATAGAGATATAGGTCTAAATGTGATGTGCCTGTAGGGCTATCTGTAGTTTCCTTCAAATCCAGTGAAGGTGGATATATATCCTTCAATGCGTCATTTATATAGCGATTATTCACAGCGAGAAGATCGTCTATATAGCGTTTGGTGAATGAGAAGGAACGGGCTTTGAATGGATCGGTTTTTGAAATCGCCTGTATAGTCATATTTATAACAAAGCAGATATAGGTCAGCCAACAGGGGCGCACAATTAGTACCCATTGGAATACCTATATGCTGTTGATATATAATCTAATACACACAGATGATATTCACAGTATATCACCGGGAAATTTTTTTATCCCTCGATCCACGCTAATGAGATGCTGTGCTTGTGATCGCCTCATCGAATTCCAAAACGGTACTGTAGAGTACAATTGATAGTACATTTTATTAGCCCTTAAATCTGTACCGGTATATTAACCTGTACCGGTATATTATAACCTGTACCTGAATGCGACGTTAAACCTTAATTATTTCTCTCTCTCTCTCTCTCTCTCTTATAACCTGTACCGGTATATTATAACCTGTACCGGTATATTTCCAGATCCAGGTCACAGAACAGTTCAGTATAATTTGTCGAATAGTTAATAGGTGCTTTGACCTCCTTGTGGGGAGTGCTGTCCATCACTTGTGTGATCCTCCCGATCATTTAAGGAATACTTAACTAATTCAAATATCCATCTTGATGGTTATAACCAAAATATATCCCAAAATATTTCTTGTCACCAAAGACGGAAACGTGTTATTTGATTCATTTCCGTATCTTACATGTATTTCGGAAGAGGAGGAGTGCTGCCATCTTCCTGTCGAGGTTGATGTGATTTGGTGACGCGTAATTAATTAAACCTATTTTGTTATCAAATACTGTCATACCTCAACCACATTAAATTCTAAATTACGTCAAAGATTAGGGACGCTTATGTAGTCAAATTAGAAGAGCAGCGGGTAGATGGAATTAATATTGTTATATGTGTATGGCATTAAATTGGAGTGCATTAAACCTCACAACTTTGGCAACGGATCGATTGTTGTGTAAGTCATGTTGGCCCAATCACTCAATGACATTCAATCCTTAAAATGGCGTCATCAGTTCCAACAGCATGTGGTTTCACTCGGATACTCGGAAATGAGACACAGCAATGACTAAAATAATACTTCCTCTAGCGGCCAGAAACACTCGAGAACATGTATATATATATTCATTAACTCTCCAGTTAAATTCATATTTGACCACTCGAGTACAAATCCCTTTAGCGGGGTCTCCTTGACTCCTTCTATATAACTAACACAGAAGGGCGATGCCCTCGACAAAAAATCAGTAACTGTGAAACAGCAGACTTACAGTCCATAGAGTTCACCATAATCGGCATTGCGAGGATGACTGTCAGGTCCAAAGGGAAGGAAATAGTGACGAAGGGTTTACCTATAACGATAAAGAGTTAGATGATTTCTAGTGATAAAAAAAATGCTGTAATGTTCGATAAAAAGTGACAAAAACAATGATAGCACAGGCATTGTCCTATATTTTATAAGGACTGGATTGTAGGATGATTGGAGATGACAGACTAGATGGCTGGCTGATTGGAGGTGATGGACTGGATTGGTGGGTAATTGGAGATGATGGACTGTGTGATTGTGGATTATGGACTGGATTGCTGAATGTGGTGATGATGGACTGGATGATTGGAGATGATGGACTGGATGACTGGTGATGACGGACTGGATTGCTGGATGATTATAGAGATGATGGACTAGATGGCTGGCTGATTGGATATGATGGACTGGATGATTGGATATCATGGACTGGATTGCTGGGGGATTGAAGATTGTAAACTTGATTAACAGATGACTGTAGATGATAGACTGGAGGATTGGAGATTATGAATTGGATTGCTGGATGATTGAAGATGGTGGGCTAGATGGTTGGCTGATTGGAGATGACAGGCTGGATGATTGGAGATGATGGACAGGATTGAGAGATGCTTGGAAATGATGGACATGATTGCTGGATTTTTGGAAGTGATGGACAAGATTGCTTGATGTTTGAAGATGATGGACTGGACTGCTGGAAGTTTGGAGATGGACTAGATGGCTGGAATGATGGACTGGATTGCTGGGTGATTGGGGATGATGACCAGGGTTGCTGGATGTTTGTAGATTATGAACTGGACTGTTGAATGATTGGAGATGATGGACTGTATTGCTGGATGATTGGAGATGACAGACTGGATGACTGGAGACGATGGGCTGGATTGCTGGATGATTGGAGAATATGAACTGGATTGCTGAATGTTTGGAGATGATGGACTAGATTGGTGGATATGTGGTGATGATGGACTGGGTGATTGTAGATTATGGACAGGATGACTGGAGATGATGGACTGGATTGGTGGATGATTGGAGGTGATGGACTTGATGGCTGGCTGATTGGAGGTGATAGACTGGACGACTGGAAATGAAGGACTGGATTGTTGGGTAATTGGAGATGATGGACTGTGTGATTGTAGATTATGGACTAGATTGCTGGATATGTGGTGATGATGGACTGGATGGCTAGAGATGAGTGACTGGATTGCTGGACGATTGGAGATGTTGGACTGGATGACTGGTGATGAAGGACTGGATTGCTGGATGATTAGAGATGATGGACTAGATGGCTGGCTGACTGGATATGATGGACTGGATGACTGAATATCATGGACTGGATTGCTGGGAGATTGAAGATTGTAGACTGGAAGGTTGGAGATTAAGAATTGGATTGCTGGATGACTGAAGATGGTGGACTAGATGGCTAGCCGATTCGAGATGACAGACTGGATGGATGGAGATGATGGGCTGGACTGCTGGATGATTGGAGATTATGAATTGGATTGCTGGATGTGCGGATATGATGGACAGGATTGCTAGATGATTAGAGATAATGGACTGGATGACTGGAGATAGTGAACTTGATTGGTGGATTATCGGAGATGACGGACTGGATTGCTGGATGTGTGGAGATGATGGACAGGACTGCTGGATGTTTGGAGACAATGAATTCGATTACTGGATGATTAGAGATGATGGACAGGATTGGAGATGATAGAGAAGATTGCTGGATGTTTGAATGTGATGGACAGGATTGCTGGATGTTAGAAGATGATGGACTAGATGGATGGATGTTTGGAGATGATGGACTGGATTCCTGGGTGATTGGGGATGATGGACTGGATTGCTAGTAATTGGAGATGATGGAATGGGTTATTGTAGATTATGGATAGGATTGTTGGATGTGTGGACATGATGGACTGGATGACAGGAGATGATGGATTGGGTTGTTGGATGATTGGAGGTGATGGGATAGATGACTGGAGACACGAAGGACTGGATTGTTGTGTAATTGGAGATGATCGACTGTGTGATTGTGGATTATGGGCTAGGTTGCTGGATATGTGGTGGAGATGGACTGGTTGGCTGGAAATGATGGACTGGATTGCTGGATGATTGGGCATGATGGACTGGATGACTGGAGATGAAGGACTGGATTGCTGGATGATTAGAGATGATGGACTAGATGGCTGGCTGATTGGATATGATGGACTGGATGATTGAATATCATGGATTGGATTGCTGGGGGATTGAAGATTGTAGACTTGATTAACGGATGACTGTAGATGATAGACTGGAGGATTGGAGATTATGAATTGGATTGCTGGATGATTGAAGATGGTGGGCTAGATGGTTGGCTGATTGGAGATGACAGGCTGGATGATTGGAGATGATGGGCAGAATTGTTGGATGATTGGAGATGGTGGACTAGATGGCTGGCTGATTGGAGATGAATGGCTGGGTGATTGTAGAAGATTTTTGGACTGGATTGCTGGATGAATGAAGATGATGATTGGAGATGATGGACTAGGTGATTAGAGATTAAGAACTGGATTGCTGGATGTGTGGAGATGATGGACTGGATTGCTGGATGATTGGAGATGGTGGGCTGGATTGTTGGATGATTGGAGATGGTGGACTGGATTGTTGGGGGATTGGAGATGGTGGACTGGATTGGTTGATGATTGGAGATGGTGGGCTGGATTGTTGGATGATTGGAGATGGCGGACTAGATGGCTGGCTGATTGGAGATGACAGGCTGGATGATTGGCTGGATTGTTGGATGATTGGAGATGGTGGACTAGATGGTTGGCTGATTGGAGGTGACAGGCTGGATGATTGGAGATGATGGGCTGGATTGTTGGATGATTGGAGATGGTGGGCTGGATTGTTGGATGATTGGAGATGGTGGACTAGATGGCTGGCTGATTGGAGATGAATGGCTGGGTGATTGTAGAAGATTGTTGGACTGGATTGCTGGATGAATGAAGATGATGATTGGAGATGATGGACTAGGTGATTGGAGATTAAGAACTGGATTGCTGGATGTGTGGAGATGATGGACTGGATTGCTGGATGATTGGAGATGAATGGCTGGGTGATTGGAGAAGATTGTTGGACTGGATTGCTGGATGAATGGAGATGATGATTGGAGATGATGGACTAGGTGATTGGAGATTAAGAACTGGAT
>JAVTVY010014561.1:0-61487 GCA_036873755.1 Hanleya hanleyi | reverse complement strand
GAAATTGGCTGGATAAAATGAAGATGACTGAAGACTAAATGGTGAAAAATTATTTAGATAATATGTCCATACACATGAACGCGGCACTGGCAATGTGTTGCCGCAATGATATGAAGTGAAATATTTATTTTCCAAGTAGAAAATTGTTGCTATTGCCGCTTCATCACTCTGCCATTGTCATCGCGAAATTTGTACATAGCTGTATACCAAATTTGAAGTCTCTAGCGGCAAATGTTTGGTTTCTAGAGATATAATATAGTTTCCGTTTTGTTGTCATGGAAAACACAAAATCATGAAAATTTTAATTTTTTCAAAAAAAGTACTTGAGAAACATTTAATTAACTTTTTACGGCCTTAGAACAGGAATATTGTTGTTAACTAGGAGGACAGGTTTTCCATCATAGTATTGGCCTGTTTTAAGTCTGAAAGTAAACAAAAGACAGATCATTAGGCAACACCATTCAACAAATTGTATAAAAAGTCTATAATAATTCATTCAGAGAAATTTTCAGCCAAAAAATCAGGGCCTAGTATCTTTAGATGGGAAAATGGCCCCAGGTCAGGTGCAATACAGAGTACCAAAATAAAATACTTCCACTACAAGAAATTGTTCAATTGGCATACAGTACAATATTATATTGTATACGCGGAAAAAATTCAAGGCACCGAGTCTCATGATTCTCGATTAACAGGTTGTGACGTGGTGCATTTTTGGAAAATAGTTGATTCTGGGGTGAAAAGAATCCCTACTGTTCTCTGTGAACATATGAAGATAAACGATAACCAGAACCAGATTTTGTCTACTTCTACATATTTGAACAGCGAGTATGCTGTATCAAGCTGGTTCTGGTTATGGCTTATCTTCATATGTTTATAGAAAGAAATATGAGGTGTTTTCGTCTCAAAATTGATGATTTTGCACGATTGCACTGCTTCATGGCCCCGTTATTTGAGAATCATGAGACCCTATGTCTTGAAACTTTTCCGAGTATATAATATAATACCGCACTGCATGCCAACTGAACAAGTTCTTGTATATGTAATACTTTATTTTTGGCACTTCTACCGCACCTGTTCTGGAGCCATTTGCTCACCTAAAAGTACATGATCCTTTATTAGGAGGTTGACAACAGTCCAAAATCATGAATTTAGGGGGGGATCAAATCTATTAGAATGACTGATCTAATTTTTTGAACAAATTGGGGGTGATTGAATTTCACTAGAATGGTTGGATTATCAGGGGATTTAAGCAGTTAGAATAAGCTAGGTTATTGAACATTCTTCTCATTATATAATACATGTATATGAATACTGGCAGTCTAGGCCATTGTGAACAAGGTTCATTAAAAATAAAGTGCATTAAAAACAGCAGTTAAGCAAACTGTTCTCACCAAATATTAGTTTAACACACTGTCGTTATCAATACAATGGAAGGAGAGGAAAAATTAACACCAAATCTCACATGTATGTTCTGTGGGTATAAAACGCTTACAATTTTGTTGCAAGTGGAATGAAAAGCATGGGTCTTAAGGTAGAGATGTATCTCTGGGAAATTGTCTGTACCCCCCTCACCCTGAAATTCATTACGCTTCCTGAATTAGTATAGTTTCACAAAGAGCTATTGACTCATTTTGCCAAAAATGCCATTTAACTTCTTAGGATTTTTTTCAATAAAAATCCAGGCCTTATCCATGGAATTCCTATCCAATCTCATGTTCCAGTATTAGAATAGGGTTAATAGCTCCAATCGCCACAAAATACCACATTATTTAAAAATAAGTTCAAAATTTGTAATGTTTTATTATGTTTATGTGCTTTGTTTTTTACACTGCCTCTCGTCAAAATGACATTTTGTTTTTCATAATAGTGTCTGGAACACCATAAAGGAGGGAAATGTGGAGGTGAAAATCATGGACCGGGTAGGAAGGGGAGGGGAGGGTTGGGGGAGAGTGCATCTATCCCTCAATACCATACCATACATACCATTGAGAAACACTCTGAACTTATCAGAGGACATAGTGAAGGAGACAGGCTCAACTGTATTAGTGTCGGAATCTCTGATCTTTAATCTCAGTTGAACACACGGCTCGTTAATATCCTGAAATCAAAGCAGTGTACAGCAGATATGTCAGAAAGGAAAATAAGAACTCAAATCTCAAAATACTTTGATGATAAGGACATAATTTCCATGCTTTCAAGGTTTTATCAACTATTAGAGCTGTAGTAATTACAGCTACATAGATATCAGCCAGTATAGGAGACAGGCTTACCTGCCAGTTAAAACACTGAGAGAAGCAGTCTATCGCGTCTTGTCAGTCCAAGGTCCAGTGTCTTCCCTGGCTTATTTTCCAAGCCGGCGAGTTACTCTCATTGGCTAGAGGGCAATCAGCGCCATCAGCGCCCTCTACCAGGGGAGATAACTCTATAATAAAGCACTTCCCTGCAATAATCTGACACTATTCGTCAACAGTCTATTTATCTAAACTGATAAGACAGTGAGAAAACCTATTCTCACTACACCCTTCCCCCTTTTCTTTTTTGGGGAAGGGCATACCAGCGACTGACAGAGTCTAAAACTCCAGCAAAGTATTCCCAATGATAAAAAACATACCATAAAAGTACGGAACTGTACCTAAAGCTTTCTCTACTTTGAACTGGGCTAAAAACCGGACATAACCTAAGAACAAACTACGTAAAATTAGTCCGACAATAAAATACCCAACCCCAGATCATGGAAGCTGATCTCTAACCCCAACCCTCAGGTCGATTTTTCAGCAGACCTCTAATTTCCCAAAGGAGACCCAAAGGAGCTGGAGCGAACTGGCCCACTTTTGGTACCAGTCCGACTCACTCTGGAATCTACCTTCCCCCCAATCTCCCCTTCCCCTCATAAATTAAGGGCTCACTCAATTTATAATCTGTCAGCCCCTCTTAAATTGAGAGGCTGGCTACACTATCAGGCACGGCGGAAGCAATTCATGATTGGGGGGGCTACCATCACAGCACAATTAGGCGAGGGTCCAGGGGCCGCCTAGGCCCCGGAAGCTCCAGGGGTCTTAGATGACCGGAGAGGCGTTCTAGCGTATTTCCGAGCAATAAAACAAGAAATCCTCACCGGTGTAAACTCTCTTTGTGTTGCCTGTTTTCCCAACATTTTTTAAATATTCATCGTCAAGAATCTCACAGACTCCATCAACCTGATTGAAATTGCCAATGAGTTTGTGAACAATGAAAACCGACAGCGTGTATTTGGGGCCAAGGCGTTTCGGTAACTTTTGACTGGGCGAGAATTTGGACATTCCCATGGCATGGACACGCAGGGTGTTTTCTACTCTAGTTCATTTTCTTTCTAATTTTGAGGAATGCAAGTCTGAACAATCAAATAACAGTATTTAATATTTGCTGATATCACGAAACGTCCAGGACATAGGAGTCATATGTTTTTAGCGGCATTTCGTCTTAGAAATTAGTGGCATACGTCACATGGTGTGAGGATTTAATCATTTATCTCTACCATCTTTTATATGGTATAACACTATTAACCTTTTGTGAACCTAACAATTACTAAACAATGCCGGTACAAAAAAAAATCTACAGCTTTGGCTGGCCCACTAATGCTGGACAGTTGTACATTCACGTGCCATAATAAAGTTCACAAACTGGCTGACGTTGACAGCAGCATATTATTGTCACGCTGAGTTGCAAGCTATGTTAGGTTGAATCACTGAAACTTATAGTCCTCCAAAACCATGGGATGTGAACATATGCCATATTGACTCTCAATTAATTTATACATTGTGAATAAAAATTATAATTGAAAAATTTTAGTTGCTTCTGAATGGTAGGGGGTCTATATTTCAACGCAATTTTAATATTTTGGTACAAAATGTCTGACAAAATCATACAAATTTAAATTTCTTGAACTTCCTACATATATTCTATTATGTGGATGTCTTGGGACTGACCTGATCAAATTATGAAGATCAATCATTAAATAGCCCATAGTACTGAGAACCGCTCATATTCTTGGACCCTGTCAATCATGAAAAACATCCACGAAATTACCATAATGGATTTGCCTCCGAGAGGTTTATAAAGCACAATTGGTTTCCGAGGGTCTGCATCTTCATATCAGTTTGAAGACAATTCTTTCAGCTTTCCAATACTATAAATTTTGGGTGGATCGGTTCACTAGAAGTCGTTATTTTGATAATAACTCGACCCGGATATTTTTTCCTCTGTCTCTTTCTCCGCATTTTTGACTGTCAAATTTGAGCCGTAAAACTCATGAATACTTCTGTTTCGATGGAGATTTCTCTATTATCCGGTTCACCGAAAAATTCAAAATTTGACAGCAGTAATCCCTGATCTCTCTAGTTAACTTTCCCCTTTTTTATTCACCTATAATATTTTTAAAACAGTTGTAATCCTGCACTGCTTGTACCCACTGAGAAATCCTTGCCAAGATGACAACTGCTCGAAAGCAGACGACACATCGATGTTTACATTAAACAGTGCTTTCAAAATTACCCACACAGACCCCATACCTCCCATTCCAGTACTTTTTCTTCTATGAAATTGGTCGTGAGTTAAGTTTCTATCTTTCTGGCACTGGCCGTCGGCCATTTTGTGAACTTTATTATGGCACGGGAGTGCAAATAGTTTTAGTTATGCGATAGATATGCGACGCAGACAATTCATTTCACTATTCATTTCGAAAATACGTATTCATTGACGTATTTTTGCGTTGACATCATATGAATTTTAGAAAAGTTGGTCAAATTATTGGGGGGGCTTCAGCCCCCGTAGCCCCCCCGGCTCCGCCGTGCCTGACTATACAGCCTGTCAAGAAACAGACTGACTAATGAAGTAATTACCAGACTCTCCTACATTGAGGGACTGACTATATCAGACAGTCTATCAAGTTTTGACTAACGACAATAGCGACAATAACTATCAGACTGTCAGCACTCGTTGAGAGCTTGCTCGGTTTGACAACCTATCAGTCCCTATCAAATTGAAAGACTGGCTATATTCAGGCTGACCAACAAATAACTGCCAGACTTCCCTAACTAGAGGGACTGGCTATATCAGATATCCCATCAAGAATAGTCTGACTTAGGCAATAACTGCAAGACACTCAGTCTCTCAATAGTTGATTGACTGGCTAGCGAACATAGTCTTGACTAAAACAGTAACTGCCTGTCAGTCCTCCATACATTGTGGGACTACTCATATAGCTCAAGGCTTCAGGAAACCAGTATCCTCTGTATGCATCAACAGAGACACACACATGAAGAATCAACGCATGTGAAACACCCGTGCACAAGGTGCCGCTAACACGTCAACTCAACATGTGGATGAATCTGCAGGACCAGAAGGAATATCGGAATCCATTGAACAGAAGTGCACTGCGTTGCTGATGTTACCGCATTGCCAATGATCAATTAGCCAGGGTCTGAATAAACATATCCAAAATGATCCCCGAATTTGATCAGACATAATGCTTCACAGTGAGCATTCAACCAAACAAGGTCAAGGCTTGTCCGATGTCCGACTTTTATTTCAGACCCTGATTCAATAAATTAAACCGGGATGACAAACACCGGTACATAACACACTGGGGCTTCCATAGAGAAGACACAAGCAGAGTTGTGGCCACAAACTCCCCCGGCCCTGTGTCTCCAACATGGATTGCCCCGTCATTCTCTCCCCTTGTTAAATCATCCCTCACAATTCGCACTCTCCTCGGCAAAAACTCATATAGCATCCAAGTAACTTACATTTAACACCATTTAACCATTGCCGAATGATGTGCCAACCGTGAGGGTTGCAGGGTTCATACACTTACACTAAAACAAAATTCCAGGAGTTTTCCAGGAGTTTTCCAGGTCAATAATTTCAAATTTCCAGGTATAATTTTATTGCAATTCCAGGAGTTTCCAGGACTTTTTCACGGGTTATTCAAGCATGGTTTTGAAACTACTACGTAAGATCATGTTCCTTTATAAAACACTTTCGTTAAAGAAATCTCGAATGGTGAATACAGTTGCTGATTTTCTCTGTTCAAGTAACTGTTTGTGTTTAACACCCTTGGCGTGACTACGAATGGCAGGCTCCCCCATATTGGAAATATCAAACGTTTTTTGACAAACTTTACACCTCGCGTTGGACTTATCTGCACCCCGTTCCAACCAGGCGGTGTAATTTGGTTGACTGAGCCAGCGCTCGTTGAAGACACATTTTCCAGGGGGCATAGTCAAGGTTCAAAAGTTCACCGAAGCGTGTCAACATTGACGGTAAACAAATTCTGAGCGGGAATTCTAGCAAAAGTGATTGAAGACCACTTTACGGCGAGTACAACTCTTAACCATTGATGTCGCAAACGAACTCAGTGAGTAGTCTCCCTTTATTCAGTTTCCCTTTACGGCAAGTCGCGCACCTGTCACGACAATGAATGTTCGACGACCGGTCACCCAACATGAACAATGATAGTTTCGATTGATTTGATTACAGTTTACGGAGTTTCAACGTATATCATAACATTTGACCAGGCAAAAACGTTCGATTCGTGTGATTTGATTAAAATTAAGGAGTTTCCAGGACTATCACTTTATTTTTTAGGACATTCCAGGACTTTCCAACACTAGAATTAAATTCCAGGAGTTTTAAGGAGTTTCCAGGAGCCGTGCGAACCCTGGGGTTGAACCCACAGATAAAATTTAACCCAAACCACCATTCCACAACCCCATTCACTCCACTTGCACTCGAGCCTTTCTCCTAACCCGCTAAAAAGTTGAACATATCTCCATCACACAACCACGCAACACACACTGCACATTTTTCCAACACACATCACATGTTCTCCCAACACACCAACTGTTCTAAAATAGGTACACACATCACACTCTACTGAACACTCAATCTACCAAAAATGATCATTCTAAAATATAGGTCCACACATCACAAATCAACCAACACACCATTATCCAACACCCCACATCACTATTCAACATCCACACATATCACAGATTTCTTGTCATACATTTTATCATTTTTTTATCTTTCCCCCCAAAAAGAACAACCGACACAACATCAAACCAAAATGCCACATCACCTACATCAAAATACAAAGACATCAACATCAAAATCAACTCAAACCAGTGTGCTAGATGGCACCACATGCCAATGCCCACTGTCAATCTGCATTGCCCCCTAACATTACCAATGCTAAAAGAGAACTAAACTGAAGCACTGTCCAAACCGGTCATCATGCATCAACATTTTACTGCAGGAACCTCCATGTTCCCAATAACCAGGGCCTTCTTCCTAAAGTCAACGACACAGCCGTAAGCGGACAGAAAGTCCGAGCCCAGTAACAAATCCTGAACCACCGGGGCTACAACCATGTCTCCAAAACAGTTAAACCCTGCAATGGAAAGGGGAACCTGTCGAACCAACATTCCCATACTGGCCGTACCCTGAAATGCACCAGTTAGCTTAATGGGAGTGGATGACAGTCCCGCAAGCCCTAACTTTCCAAATAATTCCAGACTCATCACTGTTACCTGAGAAGCAGTATCCACTATCGCACTCACTGGAACGGACCCGACCCTGACCGGAACTACCATTGCCCCCTTCCGAGCCCCAGACACGGTAACGCCTCGAACGGCAGCAGTCGACCCGGCACAATCTGACAAGGAAGGTCCTCCCGTGGTAACCAACCCATCAAGATTAGTGCGAACGGGGCAACTTCCGACTTATGTGTCCTAATTGGTGACAAAGATGGCATTGTACTTGGGGACATCGGAAACTCTTATGCCCATTTTTCCCACACGAGTAACAGGTAACTCTGTTAATAGGGGCTTCACTGGCTACCAGTAGCTCGGGAGAATTAACAAGTCTCAATGGAGACTCACCCGTAAAAAATCCCCTCCCACAGACTCGAGTTTCGTGGAAACTAGACGGACCCCTGCTACATTCAAAGCTTGATGATTATACAGTGAGGCGTTCACACATGTCAGCGCCTCTGAATAGTTTTGGGATCTTTCTCCATAGCAAACAAAACTACAGCCTGTGGTTCATGACAACCTTTGAAAAATTGCTCCACGGCTATTGATTCGACTAACTCACGTGGAGCCCCCGGATACCCCTTCACAGCTAAATGAACACACCTATAACCAAAATCAGCCAAAGTGTCATTGGCCCCTCGCTCCTCCACCTGCAACCGATGTCGGATTGAACGAGGAGGCTCGAGATCGCCATACCGTTTGTCTAAGGCGTCAAACAGCTCATCAAAAGAATTACAAACTGCTTTCGGTAAGAAAGAGTAATACTCGATGGCCTTGCAATGCATGCACTCAGTCAAACGCTTTAGAGATTTTGCCTTGCTCCACTTCCGATCTTGAGCTTCTAATTCAAATTTAATTTTAAACGGCGACCAACCTTTGGCATCGCCGGAAAAAACTAATGTTTTCGGAAGTGGACGGCTGCTAGTGCGTGTAAAAGGTGATGGCGAGGGGCTACGGCCACGTGATGTTAAAGGGCTACGGCTACGCCAGCGTACTGTTCGAGGACCACGGAGAAGTCGACGTGATCTCAAACTCGCTTTATGTTGCCGAATAGGCTGCGAAACATTTGACTCTATTAACTTATCTCCCCTGTCCTCCTGACCAGGAGCAATTCCAGAATGATCAATGGATGGAGAGGAATGGCTACCTTTGTGCTCCTCCCCAACCTTACTATGTGAAGGGACGAAAGGGTCAGAGATGGGCACAGAAGGGTGCTCCACCGCCTGATGATGCCCTGACCCCTCACAAGCATTCACCACTCCTGCATCCATATAATGTGCATGCTGGGTACCCTCACCAGAATTACATTCCCCACCCCCCAACCCCGGCGTTTGCACAACATTGACCACAGACAAATTTTCCTGCTCAACGTTGCCCATTGACAGCCTAACAGCACCATCACCAGTCTGCACTGAACTAGCATCAGCCCCCACCCCTCTAACCATTGGAGTAGACGTCTGGCCACGCATCATGGTCACCAGCATTCCAACCTGGTCCCCCATGTTGGTAAACCCTGCCCCTAATTTATCATCCATCCCCCTCAATTCCGTTCCCACCCAGCTCTCCAATTTACAAACCTTCTGAACACATTCTCTCATGCACTCAGAGATCCCCTCCTGGTTAGATACCAGCTGACCGATTTTGGTAACACATTCTTTCTGGTTAGTTGCCAGCTGATCGATTCTGTTAGCACATTCTCGCAAGCTCTGAGAGAGACTCTTAACAACAGATTCCCTTTCCCCCCTCAAATTTTGTATGTGATTTTCCATCTCAGTTCGCAATTCCCCTACATGTTTTTCAATTAATTCTGAAACATACTCAGGACGACTGGAACCATCTACCCCACTAATAAGAGAATTCTCCATCAAAGGATTCTCCTGGACTTGTTCAATATGTGCTGTCAACACGTCTACTGGTACCAGTTCTGTCATGGTGTGAATTGCGAGACTCCACAAAAATGTAAATGAAAATATTCAATAAACCGCAATACTCACTTCCAAAGTGGCTGCCATAAAATAAATTTACCTGCCTTACTTGATTTACCAAAATACTATCAACCAGACTCGCCTCCACTGGTACAAATCTAGCTACAATAAATTCCAATCAAGCTGCAGGAAAAATGAAATGCGCAGCTCAAAATTAACCGGTCAACCAACTTGACAGCAATGGCTGTACAAAAATTCTGTTTTCTGTATAAAACAGAAATAAGTAGTTGTGTCAACTACTCACACTCAGTGAGTTTCCGCTCCAGAAACTCACTGAAACAAATGAAAAAACGAAGCACTTATGAGCTAAACGCACAAACGTTACCGCAGTCAATGCGTTCTAGTGTGCTTATTCAACTCAAACCCATGAGGAAAAATGAAAAAGAACAAGACCCTTCAAAACAAGTGCATCACGCGTTACCGCAGTCAACGCGTTGTTGCAACTTCCCTGTGAAGTCCAAAAACTAGAAACAAACAAAGCCAAATAAGATACAAAATAATCGCTGTCGCTAGTAGCCCAGTTAGTGCCTAATGGCTCAATAGCATGGGTGTTGAATACTAAACAATCATCAAATGGTGTCAATCAATACCAAATGTGACCTAGTTATCAACGATCAAAGTCTATTTCTCAAAATAAATAGGATCAAAACTCAGAGTTGGCATTTTGCAATCACCAACTAAATTATGGTTGCCTATTTAATAAATGCCCTTCAAATGTTCCCAAAATCAACTGGTGTTGCCCAACAATACCCGATTACACTCTAATCGGGTGCAATGTTGATGCTACACCAATTGTTTTTTTGTTTTTTGTTTTTTTCAACTAAATGTAAGAGTGTGTTTTAATAAACACTAATCACTCAACCAAAATCAGATGTGTCACTTGACATCACCAGACAACAATATAATTGAGTGTAGCGCCGATATGTCAACACTCAAAAGAAAATTTTTTATTTTTTTTTTCAAAGTAAACCCAAGAATGTGTGTTTGAATAAACACTGAACTCTCAATCAAAATCAGATGGTGCCACTTAACACAACCAGACCACAATCAAATTGAATGCAGTGTGGATATGTCAACACTCAAATCTCAAAATACAATCAGAGTTTGTGGTGTAATAAACATCAAACAATCAACCACATCCACCAGATCAAAATCTGATTAAATATGGTACAAGTTTGTTAACATCCCACCACCAAAATATTGACCGTTTATTTAAACTCAAAATTTATTATTCCCAAAATACTGAGTGTATTTCAGCAACACTGATCACTCACCCTTTTTACAGTGTAAGTCACCATTGAGTACACCATCAAGGTTTACAGTGTATACTGACCACCACAGAATATGAGGTCAATTCAATTTCAATCAGAATGAACACCAGCAATTTATCTATTCACTATGTACACTCACAGGTAGCATTCAGCTACAAGTAACACCTCACGAAAACCCACGAAGTTAGTAGCCAAGCTAAGGATAAATTTTGACCAAGTCCAAAAAAAAACTAGGTACCAATATATTAGCAAATCTATTGAAACATCAATTTGAATGTTCTATGCCATGGCTAGCAAGAATTTCAATCGAATGAGAGAAAACCCCCCATATTCAACGTAAGCACCAGCTAATCCCTCGCGCAATAGCTACCAGGCAATAGCCAGGTGAACTTGACGATGAAATTGGGCGAATTCCAAAAACTACCAAATTGAATTCTAGCCTTAGGCCATAGATTTTCAGTGAATGTCCCAATCAAATTCACAAAAACTGACCACCGGAAAAGTCAACGTAGTTTGACCGATAATACAAAGTCAAACTAAATATTGCTATGCATTTTAAGTCGACCACACCAGTGGAAAATGGTCAACAGAAATTGACAGTGCTATAGACTCCCACGAACAAGTCTCGATAAGACAACCGTGCAAAACTATACCAGTGGCACAGCAAGAATAATCACAATTTGTCAACAGCACGACTGATGAATCCACGTACATCACAAGATCATGCAGTACATAACCCTGTACCCCAATCACCGTACCGAAAGGAAATGACTAATGACCGCGTTTAGTCACTAAAACTTCATCCCATGCTCCAAATCTTCTCCAAAAACCCCAACATTACCAACCCAACCACTGAGCACATAAAAAATATAATTATCATGGGACAGGACTATGAACAAAACACAAAAAATACACATATGGACACACAAACAGTACCGGTACACATACATGACAACACAAACATTAACATATAAACCATTCAAATATTGCACCTGTCAAAACCTTTATCCCAACTTCTACTCCTAATTTTCCCTACCAAATACTCTCTCAGAAAAAAAAAATACATCAAAATTCACCAAATCACACAAAACTCTAGCTAAATCTAAGGTGCAATATTGAAGGCAACCAGCAGGCAAGTTTGCCCGCTATACTGGCCGTCCAACCTAAACAATTACAATCCCGATTCCTATTCCTTTTTATTCCCGAATGTTACCCTTCAAGTTACTGTCGTTGTTGTTCCAAATGAACAACAACAACGTGTCAGTAAACTCGCAAAATTTTCAAAAGGAACACGAACTCAAACCAAATTGTAAACTGGGGTAGTTCAAAATAACCCCGCTTCACTCGCGATAAATTATACCCAGACAAATATGGCAAATAAAGTCGATCAGAATCTGACGAAAGAGAAGACTATCAAGGGTCCAATTTTCGTCACAACACACAGATTGTTTTTGGCTCAATTCACGGAATAATCATTGCCCAGCCATATCATATACTGCACAGAGCTTGAGAACTATTGCCGTATAATCATTAGTTAACAACTAATGAAAGTCTACGCACTTCCAATTGGAAAATCCGCCATTGAACAGCTGTTCAACTCCCGAAAAACGTGTCCATGCCGACGAGAAAATAAAATATTCCAGAACTTCGCTGGAAGCTCTAATTTTCACAAAACCCCTTTTATAAAGTAAAACACTTCCAGCTTATATCGACCCAATCGTAAATGAAAGCCAACAAGTTAGTCAGGACTCGGAAATGAAGATTTTCACACCCAAATTTTTCAAAAACGTCAAAATGGCCGCCGATCTGACACTGCGCCCAGTTCACTATCGAGCGAAAAATAATCACAATTCTACGCTTGATATTTTAACTTCTGATCACCAATTGTAGTAATTACAGCTACATAGATATCAGCCAGTATAGGAGACAGGCTTACCTGCCGGTTAAAACACTGAGAGAAGCAGTCTATCACGTCTTGTCAGTCCAAGGTCCAGTGTCTTCCTGGCTTATTTTCCAAGCACGCGAGTTATATACTCTCATTGGCTAGAGGGCAATCAGCGCCATCAGCGACCTCTATCAGGGGAGATAACTCTATAATAAAGCACTTCCCTGCAATAATCTGACACTATTCGTCAACAGTCTATTTATCTAAACTGATAAGACAGTGAGAAAACCTATTCTCACTACAGAGCTCTGTCTGTCTCATATTTCAAGCATATTACTGACTGTCTAAAATATACTGGCATCAACTTTCCTGAGCTGTGAAATTCATTGAAATACATCTGAAGTTTGTGAAAGCAAAACGACCCTCACATTTTTGCATGTTGAATTTGCATGTTGAATTGTGACGTCAAGTGCCGAAGTTACAACATTGCAAGCAAATCATAATATTGTGCTTTGAAAATCACATGAGGTGTACATGTGTTGGGGATTTTCTTTGATTTTTAATAGATTTTCTTTAAATTTCAGAAATAAAATGCACAAACTACATAGAGGTACTCTGCGGAATTTCACAAATCGAAGAAAAACTGGCTCCTATAATACAGCCGAAAATCAGTTACATTCGAACTGCAGTAACAGCTGTTGCTCAAGATTTTCACTGGCAACAAGAAACACTGGATTTAGGATGTGAAGTTAGGCCTACATGACCTGTTGGGCATTTTCAGTCTGTGTTTCGATGTAGATTTAAGTGTTCAAGCAAATGAAGAAAACATGCTTCATTACCTATTATCACTATACTAGTCCTTTAGATTGAATAAAATAGATCAGTCCAGAAGCATTATTTTGAAAAAAGAAAAACAAATTCATGAGGGACAGAGCCTTCTTTTTCTTTCTTTCTTTCAAATATATTCATGTTGTAGTTTAATTCAATTCCACCTGAATTTAACAATGTTCTTTGAGTTGCTTGAAGAATCAGCCTTGGGCAATACAATTTTCTGCAAATAAAACTGCATAGTACGTAACTCTTTGACTCAATGCTCAAGAATTTTTTTTTCCTGCTGTGTGCAATAAAAAAAGTTGACACAGCACTAAAAGAATGACAGGTGGTGCCTGCCTGTGAAGCTGCAGTTGAGCATCAAGTGAATTTTACTTATTTTTTCTCACCTTCAATTCGCTGGAACTAACAATATAATCCACTCTCCATTCCACAGACTCTAAATGGGACACTGAAAATATACCATCATGGAGAAATGTAAATGCCATCTTCGGCCCAGATTGAGATTCCGGATTACCTCCCCTGAATATGATTCTAGATTACCTGCCATGTCACAAATTGCTCACAGTGATTACAAATTAATGCATGTTTTCATTGCCATTGACCTTAATATGAGCATATGCGTTTATCTATGGCTCGATCGCTCCCATAAAGCTTCCATGCTCACTCAGTAGTTCCAATGTTCTATGATCACAGGCCAGTCTGTTGTCTTTATTTAAATCATTTGCGTACACTTCACCATCCATAAGATGGCTTGTGAATTGAGTGTCTCCATTATCACTGAGCTATATCCGGTACTTTACCGTATTCTCTTCGGCCTTCATCCGGCGGAGAACAGACTCGAGAAATCTGATGTATTACAGGTTTTCATACCACTTCGGAAACAGGTATTGCCTGGGCTTACAAAATATATAGGTATGAATAACTTTTGTATCATCCAAGAGGTGTGGTAGATCTGTAATTTTGAACAAGAAGGACATCACATGACTCGAAAATGGCGGGTTACGTTGGGGTTACGTCGAAGTCACGAGGTATTGATTTCTGGAAATTCCCTCATGCAGTTGCCGAAAGCAGGCAGAAAATGGATACACACGATTCCCGGGTCAGTCTTACCGCGTATAGATGACCGAGATGGTTACAGGTTGTGTTTAAATGTGAATTAAATTTACAGCTATTGTACTCAAATAGATGTATTTCTGAACTAAATGAAGAACAAAAATAACTGACTTTCGAAGACTTAGGATGTCATCTCGAGAACAGAGACTTTCCTGGTCTAGAAGAGGACAGAATCACAAGCCTGCACACATCAGAGAGCGATTGTGTGCTGAGATAGAATATGCCAGCTTGTACCTGGGTATAAGCCCAGTGGGCAGGTTGACCCGGTCATTGTAATTCCAGATTATCTCCCCTGATTGTGATTCCAGATTATCTCCCCTGATTGTGATTTCGGATCATCTTCCAAATTTGCGATTTGAGATTACCTCCGGGATTGTGATTTAGGATTAACTTCTCTGCTTGTGACTCTCATCTCTGTGATTTTGTTTTATGCTTTAATTTAACACCCTCCCCCCTCCCCCATCTTCCAATGGCAACACTCCCACCCCCTCAAAACACCCCCAATTGAATTTGAACATTTTCAGAATCTCCATTTTCACTGCAGATTTCAAAATGTATTATTGACAAAGACAACAACAAAGACCACAATACAAAAGCAGTCTGTTTACAATTTCTGCATATGTGCAACCATGTGGAAATCTTGATTGATGCAAAGAGGAGATAACCCAGAACCGTCTAACCATACTTACAGCGTAAACTTTTTCGGCGGAATTCGTCCTGTAACTTGACCATGTTATCAGCATATGATCGACACAAGGCTGTGGAATGTTCTGAAATTAATCCATGACAAGGAATTCCAATTATATCAGAACTCTGGCCTACAGTTCTAAATTGAAGCAGTATAACAGGTTAGGGCGATCCCGCTGTCTAAAATGGAGGTAAAAAAGGTCGTTTTCGCTCAATAACTTTTGATTTCTTCTTAACCAATGCATCAAAATTTCAGGCACATTCATTTATCTATTGTTCCATGTCATAAAATGAACTTGCCATGTGAAGAACCAGCCAATGTTGTTTAAACAGCACGAAGGATGTTTGGCCTATTATTGTGCAAATTAGATGGATGACAATTTACTTTTTTACTACCATTTAATGTGGATAGATATGTCTGTATGCACCTCAAGATGATTTTGCTGAATTCATTATGAGAACTGATTTATTGAACGAAAACGACCCTTTTCACCTCCATTTTAGAGAGCGGGATTCCCTTAACCTGCATAATGCGACTGGTCAAATTATAACAGTATAAAAATTCATTGAATCACAGCGAGTTGATGCAATTTCTTTTTATTTCAATTGGGAATCAATTATTTAAAGCCTAACTAAGTTTGGAGGGGAAGGGGGGGGGGGGGTCACTTAATGGAGATTATGTCATGTACATACTCTCTGAATGTCCCATCGTCAACATTTCCTTTTAATAGGACTAGGGAAATGTAATGAAGCGGGAGCTATACTTGATCAAGAACTGGATAATAAGATAAGATAAGATAATTCTTTATTCTTTGTCAATGACTGACAGAGTACAAAATTCAAATATAACAACAGGTCAATTAATTCCAAAAATTAATGAGATTGTAATTAACAAGTAATTATTCCTATTCCTGGATATGAATTAATCAACCAGATGGTGAAATGGTTGGAACACAATCTCAATTGAGGTGTATGTAAGATTCCTCGTGTACTCTCAATATAAAAAAATCGACCATAGAGGTCCATGTCCCCCGCTAGCAGCACCAGTTATGGTGGATTACATCCACCATAACTGGCGCTGCTGCTGCGGGGGCCATGGACCTCTATGGTCGATTTTTTGGGGTCGATGATATCTCATATCATTGATAAGAGTATGATTTGAACATGGAGATATCGCTGATGAGCTTAACATAATCTAATACAGCAGATGGCACCCATATTGGATTATGCACATCCATAAAACATAATACATGACTGTCCTCTCACTAAGGTCAAGGGACTCCCCAAGTTTGAAGTAGATCAGTTGAATCGTACTCCAGCTATTGTCCGGACAAGATCAAACTGCTTAAAATCCAATGAAATCCAGTATGGCCGATGGTGGCCATATTGGATTAAGCACGTCCTTGAAAAACAATCCTAATCCTCCTCTCAACAATGTCAAGGCAATCCCCAGGTATGAAGTAGATCGGTTGAATCGTTCTCGAGTTATTGTCCAGACACGATTCAACTGCTTACAATCCAATATGGCTGACGGCGGCCATATTAGATTACGCACATTGCTGGAAAACAATCCCAACCGTCCTCTCACCAATGTCAAGGCACACCCCAAATTTGAAGTTGATCGATTAAATCGTTCACGAGTTATTGTCCGGACAAGAAAATCTAAGATCCAACTGCTTATAATCCAATATGGCTGACGGTGGCCATATTGGATTATGCACATCGCTGAAAAAAAATCCAAACCGTCCTCTCACCGATGTCAAGGCACTCCCCAAGTTTGAAGTAGATCAGTTGAATCGTACTCCAGTTATTGTCCGGACAAGATCAAACTGCTTAAAATCCAATGAAATCCAGTATGGCTGATGGTGGCCATATTGGATCAAGCACGTCCTTGAAAAACAATCCTAATCCTCCTCTCAACAATGTCAAGGCACTCCCCACATATGAAGTAGATCGATTGAATCGTTCTCAAGTTGTTGTCCGGACAAGATCCAACTGCTTATAATCCAATACGGCTCACGGCGGCCATATTAGATTACGCACATTGCTGAA
The DNA here is from genome assembly GCA_036873755.1 of Hanleya hanleyi. Classification (NCBI taxonomy): domain Eukaryota; kingdom Metazoa; phylum Mollusca; class Polyplacophora; order Lepidopleurida; family Hanleyidae; genus Hanleya; species Hanleya hanleyi. The sequence goes on along the minus strand of JAVTVY010014561.1, from coordinate 44,089 downwards.
AAACAATCACAACCGTCCTCTCACCAATGTCAAGGCACACACAAAGTTTGAAGTTGATCGGTTAAATCGTTCATGAGTTATTGTCCGGACAAGAAAATCTAAGATCCAATTGCTTATAATCCAATATGGCTGATGGCAGCCATATTAGATTAGGCACATTGCTGGAAAACAATCCCAACCGTCCTCTCACCAATGTCAAGGCATACCCCAAGTTTGAAGTTGACCGGTTAAATCCCAATATGGCTGATGGCGGCCATATTAGATTACGCACATTGCTGAAAAACAATCCCAACCGTCCTCTCACCAATGTCAAGGCATACCCCAAGTTTGAAGTTGATCGGTTAAATCGTTCACGAGTTATTGTCCGGACAAGAAAATCTAAGATCGAACTGCTTATAATCCAAAATGGCTGACGGCGGCCATATTTGATTACGCACATTGCTGAAAAACAATCCCAACCGTCCTCTCACCAATGTCAAGGCACACCCCAAGTTTGAAGTTGATCGGTTAAATCGTTCACGAGTTATTGTCCGGACAAGAAAATCTAAGATCGTACTGCTTATAATCCAAAATGGCTGACGGCGGCCATATTGGATTACGCACATTGCTAAAAAACAATCCCAACCGTCCTCTGGCCAATGTCAAGGCACACCCCAAGTTTGAAGTTGATCGGTTGAATCGTTCACGAGTTATTGTCCGTCCAAGAAAATCTTACGGAATTACGGAATCACGGAATTACGGACACCGGTGTTTCTAAGTCCCCCCCCCCTACTAAGTAGCGGGGGACAATTAAGCCTTATCAAATAATAATAAAATAATTAATATTGATTTGGCATCCTCAGGGCTCCCACTGACCCATAGCCAAAATATAGGGACATAATGACCAAAATATAGGGTAAATATAGGGATATAAGAACCAAAATATAGGGCAAATATAGGGCAAAATCCAGAAAACAGGGCATTTCAGTTCCCAACAGGAATAATTACTTGTTAATTACAATCTCATATGATCAGTGTTTCTATCTAAAAACGACCTGTACTCATCACTGGGACAAGGTAGTAAAGAAGAAACACAATATAATTTAGTTTGAACACTTCCGACTTGGTCGCGTTGTTATTTTGGAGGATTTAAATAAGCCAACTATTCGTGTATATATGTATCACAATAAAAACAAGGTCAGAGCTGCACGAAAAAGCACGAATAATCCTGAAAATATAGTAATAATAGGGCAAAATCGGTCAAATTTGAGAAAATATAGGGAAAAATAGGGGAGAGCAGAAAATATAGGAGAAAATAGGAAAAATAGGGCCAGTGGGAGCCCTGCATCCTTATCCATCTGTTTTGCTCATTAACATACTCCATTTCATGATTCCATCTGTCCCAGGATGTTCCTTTCAATATAAACCCCATCTCAAGCCCTTTTGAGACATCCGGCATGGGTTCGAGCCCAGCTGGTTCATGTGTGAAAGTTTGTCAGTTACTTGCTGAAGGGCAGTGGTTCATTCTGGGTGCTCTGGCTTCCTCCCACCAACCAAACTGACTGTCACCGTATGAGTGAAACAAACTTGAGTGTGACATTACACCAAATCCCCCAAAAAAGACAATCACTCCAGATTACGATCTTGACTGGTCTCCCTAATTAGATGTTTCGGTATACCAAAAATACCCCAAATCTAATCCAATGAACCAATGCTAGAACAAATATGTGAGAAGTTTATATTTAAGGTAAAATATGTCAGCTTCACAAGATTTACCTTTTGGCAGTCCAAGCTGCTGAAGCTCATTACCGAGGGAGTCACCATCGACGCTGTATTTGGCAGCGCTGGAGAGGATATAGTTAAGGGCTGCGATACTAGCTTTTATGTCACCCGTTTCTGAAATACATAAAACAGAACACTCCCAGTTAAATAAAGTTCATCATAGCCAGCAAGAAAAAGCTCAACTGACACTCATTTCAACTCCATGATGCATCTGTGACTATTTGACCAGCTTTTGTTTCATCTCAATTTCATAACAAACATTTCTTCTATTTGGTATATAATTGCAATAATCTTCAGGGATAAGTTATAATTTATTTATATTTCAAAATTGTGAAAAACCCGGCCAGAAAATACTGGCTCGGATGAGAATCAGACTCATGACTTAGGGGATACCGTCCCACTGCTCTACCAAATAAGCCACAGAGTCCAGTCGAGAACAGCTCAATAATTCAATCCATTTCACATGTATGTGGCTTATTGCCATGTTGACAAGTGAATTTCGGAATAAGGATATGTTTGAAGATACATTATTTTGACTTATAATTATAGTCATCTTCAGGTATAAACTATTATTTGATTATATTCCCATGTCGTGAAACACTGTTCCTGAATGAACCCAGTAGCTCAGTCGGTAGAGTGAGTGGGACGGTTGCCAGATGTTGGAAAAATCATTGAAATCAGCTAATTTATTGAAGAAACATACTCGTACATGTATAATTAGGATAAAAGATCTCGCCTTCTTCAGATTCTGCTTCAATCCAGACCAACTTTCAGCATTCCATCCTACCAAATTCAACAGATATCCAAACATATTACTTTCAAGGTTCATACACCTTGAAGCTTCTAATCATCAAGGTCTTTTCAAGGCTATATTTCCTGTTTTCAAGGCATATTACTTCCAGTGTCGTTGAAGTTATTCAGATCAAGTTTCTTACTTTTTTTACCTAAACATGACTATGAATGTCCTGTAATCAAATATATTATTCATACACTGCCTTTTAAATGGACTCCGAAATTCTTTTTGGATGATTAAAGAATATATCGCTATGATGTGGTTAATTTTGCCATCTGACAGCAAAGGACAGTAAGGACAACTTTGACCTACATCTTGACAATTAAATTGACAACAATGAACAGGATATTCCTATTTTCGAAGTCTTTACCACATTTGTTTTTTCTCCCTATTTTTCAAGGCTTCAAGGCCTTGAATTCAAAATTGTGATTTTCAAGGTTTGAAATTACTGTACTAGTACATACCCTAGCCTGTTATACAGTCAGCTCAAACTTTATGGGACTCTCCCATCCATTTGGTCAGTGAGCTGATTGACGGAAATTAGTTTCCCAGATTCCCCTTGTATTCCAATCACAGGTAATTTTTCACAGACATGTACTGAACTGTCCACTACTGAATGGTACTGCACGGAAAGACCCACCATACATGTAAGAACTGAGCTGTAACTGAACAGTTCCTGTGGTAACCACAGGTCAGAACCGAACTGAGCAGTACATGTCAGTTAGCAACAGCCTGGTTCCAAGAGGTAACTGAACAGTACTGCGCAGTAACAGGTTGGTTACTGTTCAGTTACCATGTACTGTTCAATCATGTTCCGTGTGGTACTGTACGGTATCCAATCAGTACTGACCAGTTACTGAGTGGTACTGTGTGGATACTGGTCTGTACTGACTGGTACAGTACCGAGGTGTGCCATTCCGGGTCCTTTCTTGCGGTTACCATTCAGTTACCACACAGTACCAACATGTGGAGATTTGGCTGTGGGTTGCTTGGATACATGTAAAATGAGGAAAATGAACCGAATATGTCCGCGTTTTTCAACTATGTGCACTTACCAAATTTGGCATCCGCGGTGAGCTTGTGTACTTTATCATACTGGAATAGAAGGAGAACATGTAAAATTACATGTACAGGAATTTTGGACTTTTGGGAGCCTTGAAATGACCTCCAATAGGTCTGGCTTATTTGAACTTCACAAAACAAGAGCTGAAATTGGTTTCAGTATATGCCCACACAAAATATCATCGCTCCTTATGTATACTCTAACAAACAAAAAAACATATCATTTCCTGATTTTGGGGTCACAGTGACCTTGACCTTTGACCTTAACCTAAATTTTGCTACATGACACATCTCCCCTTAATCGCAGTAACCTTGACCTAAATTTTGGTATGAGACATATTGTCTCCCCCTAATGTATATACTGATACAGGAAAAATGTGACCTTGACATCAAAAGTACACGACACAGCGTCTCCCCTTTATGTATCTACGCACACAAAAAATCACGATTTTTAACAATTTTCTGATTTTGGGGTCACAGTGACCTTGACCTGAATTTTAGTATGTGACACATCCTGTTGCTCTAATGTATCCACCAAAACACACAAGTAATTTTTAATGATTTCCTGATTTTGGGGTCACAGTGATCCATTTTCCCTCATGAATTCACTCTCAAAAAATTTGTAATTTTCAATGATTTTAAGTTTTTTAGACAACAATGAAACTTGACCTCGACCTCAATATTGGTATCCACCTAGTGTATCCACTCACCAAAAATTGCAACTGTGGATAGAAAACTGTCAGAGATATAGACAGATATGAACGGTTCAATGATTTCCTACTATAGGTAGTGACCTTTGATGTCTGACCTTGACCTCCATTTCAGCATGCAACACATCGTCTTCCCCCACATGCCCCAGGATATCAATTCACCAAAAAGTGGAACTGTATATAAACTAGAGCCTTAGGCACTGAAACGGGGCTATTTAAATGTAAAATAGGCTGTTGGAATAATTCCACTAACTCTTTGATGTTCAGTCCCCATGGCGAAGAGCCATACAATTTGGAGTCTCACACATTTCTCCCAATAAGGTACTAGGTACATCCCTAGTTTGGAAGGTTACAAATTCTGACAATGGTTGTATGCAGACTTGTACATGTAGAGCACTGCATGCTATCTAAAGTTTAAAGTTTGACCCTATCAAGTAACCCTATCAGCTAAGTGAACCAAGCCACTGACCTAGGTCATGCATGTGTCATTCATGTGACTATGCTCTAAATGGCATAGAGGGCCTGGTGGAGGGGATGTTTGTGTGATCGTTCAAAAGTTACATACCGTGTATATAATTTCTGCAAGAATGGAAGCCTAGAAAATTAGAATTTCTTGCCAACATGGCAAACATATGATAAGTCTGCCTTAAACTATTTTCTTCTGTATTTGTTAAGTGTTCTAAATAAAGTTTTTATCAACCAGTGATTTATGACATCCTTTCAGGAAAACACTCTAAGTCAACCTCTGAATAGTATCCATTTTGTATTCATGCTCTAAAGCAGGAAATCTCTGTGAAAATGACAAATGAACATATATAAGAATAGCAGAAAATATTTAACTTCACTAATATAGACCAGGTGAAACAAAATCTAGCAAAAATAGTTGACAAAACTATCTGCAGTAGCTGAATAACTTGAGGACTCTTTTCCTCTGCTCTTCCTCTCAAAGCCTAAAGCAGTTAAATAAACAACCAGTCACCCTGGCAACGGTACCAAATGTGCTCAAGTTTTTCCTGACTACAATACAGGACCATTAGTCCCGTAGGGACTAAATCGCCCCGTGAAAAACTGTCCCAGATATAGACGGATATATATATGGACGGAAATCGTTTCTTTTTTTTGGGTGGGCACATAAAAAAACAACAAAATATCCTGCAAATCAGTGTCTCCTTAGTGCCACCACTAGCCACTGCAGTCATACGACAAGATGCATTGAGAATGCAGGGCTTCTGATATGATAATTGACTGGCGTGTGCTAATAAAACTCCTCTGGGGAACCCAGGCATTTTACAGGCATTTTGTTATTTACACCCATGGTGAAAACCTAAGATTGAGGTGTGTATCAGTCACACAACAGATAATTTCTGGCAGATTGTCTGGCTGGGGTTAAGAGATTTATCTCCCCCAAAAGCGCATAATCAGCGCGACCATGCTTCAGCCCAGATTTTTTTTTTTTTTTTTTTAAATATTTCACCGGTCTACACAACTTAACCGATATATTTAATAATGAATAATTTCACATGGCGACTCTGCATCTCGTCTTTCGTGTGTAGAGAGTGAGCAAGTCTAGTAGCACAGGCAGTTTGACTAGTGCCAGTGCTATCATCTAGCTAGTCTAATCAAATGTTAAACACTAGTTCGTTTGTTTCTGTCGGTAGTCTATGAACTTACATCAATTCCTTCTCCCAGCAAATCTTTAATCACTTGGGCACACAACAACTTCATCTTGATTGATGTCTGGAAAACAATTAAGCAATGATACTCAAAACACAATGTTCAACATTCAGTTAAATGTTCAGAAAAAGAAGCTTGTGCACACTGATTTTGACAGGTGTAATGGATACCGGATCATCTAAATTGCAGATACCGCTTTGCGAGTATCAAATATAACCCGGATGCCTATCGAAAAGTAATGCCTCACGAGCCTGTTGTGAAATATGTATGTCATTAATCTCTTAGGCTTTCATTCATTTAAAGTGATAGTAAACCCTCTGACAAAGTGATGGTCAAATGAAAGACAAATTTCAACTATATCCAAATATATTTTTACTCTAACTGGTCAAAAAGTACTTAACTTTTTGTATGGTAACTCAAAAGTACCAAGACAATGCGAATCTTGCATTTAATTTCTTCGATTTTGGTGAAACATGCTCATTGGAACAGTGGGTCTGTGTTGAAACTCAAAGCTTGAGTCAAGCATTGGAAAGTGCATACAAAGTTTAAAATATATGTATAAAGGCGGTGTGATGTCACCGGACCTAGATATGATCACAACAGACCACCATAGAATCCCATGCGGTTATTTGTGGTTTACTCTGTGTAATAAAATCGTAAAAAAATGACAAAAAATATTTTCAGACACTGTTTCTAATTGTCTTTCATTTGATGGAAACTTTACTTTAGGGTTTACGATCACTTTAACATATAGTCAAAATAAACATGGTGATTTTCCATTTTACTAATCGTACATGTTACAGTAATCCCTCTAATAATTCAATCCCCCTAATAAAATTCAGACACCCCCAAAATTAGGACAAAATTCAATCAGTCGTTCTAATGAATTTGATCACCCTGTAAAATCATTGAAATAACGAAGCAATAATGGATTACGTGCAAGATTTTGAACTATTTTGGCAACTTCCTGTTCTAATATCCCGAGATTCTGAGGTGTGAAATATCACTTCCTGTGATTGAATTATTAGAGGGATTACCATACTTACAATTTTGGAAAGGATGCTGATCTCTGCCAGCACCCAATCAGGGCAGTCTAAATCTCCACAGAATCGGAACTTCTGAAAACATAAAAGAGGAAAATGGTTTATCAACCTGTAACCATTTGGATCATCTATCATTTTTGTCTATACGCGGTAAGACTAACCCTGGGATCGTGTGTATCTATTTTCAGCTTACTTTCGACAACTTCGAGGGAATTCAACGAGATCAACACCATGTGATTTCGTCAGCCATTCAGCTAAACTCTACTGACCTAACCCCAATGTAACCCGCCATTTTCGAGTCATGTGCTGTGCCACTTGTTCAAAATTACAGATCTACCACATCTCTTAGATGATACGAGGTTATTCATATCTGTATCTTTTGTAAGCTCAGACAATGTATGTTTCCGAAGTTGTACGAAAAGCATACAATTTATCAGATTTCTCGAGTCTGTTCTCTGTCGGATGAAGACCGAACAGTATATGGTGAAGTATCGGATATCGCTCCACAATAATGGCGACACACGATTCGCAAGTCATCTTATGGATGGCGAAGTGTATGCAAATGATGGTTTATTGGACATGTTAAAAGTTAATTGCCGAGAATAATTTCCTGTTTGACTGAAAGTTCCCTGTAGTCATGGTAGTATTATTCACAATTTAATTAGAAGGGACAATGGGTGAATTAATGTTTTTGAAGTGATTTTGTATTGAGTTCAATTTTTAGATAGCCTAAACTTTCTAACCAGGAAAGGTGCAATTCTCTTCTAATTTAATTTAGTAAATAATCATCATTCGAGTCTTCGGTTGGATTGAATCAATGAAACCAATATAAAAATAGACAACTAAATTAAGAAACAATACTTTAATCAAGAAATAGTAGGAAAACTAAAAGGGCCTGATGCTTTATAGCAAGATTTTGGCTCACAAGACAGGGGTTGGACAACTGGGGAGGCTCCTCCCCACTATCTTAAATAGCACCAGTCCAGCATTTAACAAGGCCGATATAGAGTTCAGCCCCCACACTTTCAAATGTGCTTCACGACTTTTGCAAGAATGTGACTGAGGGGCCAATAATGAAAAGCTATGTTTGAAAGAAAATGTTCAGTTATCATAGAAACACTGTCTTCTTGTATGCTCAAAGTAATAATGGGGCACTTGGTCTTTGGGTTCTTCAATAAGCATGCATGCCTAGAAGTAGTGGATTTGTGAACATTTGTCTGTTTTTCTCTCTGTAAACATATACAGCCAGTCCAGAATCGAAATAAACTTTACCGTACTATGAAATATTCGTCATATCAATGTATGTTGTCCGAAGATGGTTTCGTATGTTAACAGAGAGAATGGGGTCCATGTAACGTATTCACAATTCAACTTTTCATCTTGCAAAATTGAAGTAGAAAGATGGAAAGCTCTACTTCGATCTCATATTCCAGCTTTTCATCTCTCAAAATTGAGAGTAGAAATAAGGAAAGCGCTATACATCGCTATTGTATTTGACCTTTCCAAAATGATTTTTATGAAATAGGGATACCGGAGCCATATTTTGTCCCATTTCTCTCAATATCAGCATTTGCATTTTAAGACATGCAGCTTCATTTTGGGACTGGTACGGTACAAGAGTTCTTCGGTGAGAAGATGATTTATTTCAATGAGAAGTCAGGCCTAATAATCCAAATAAATTCTCGCAGTCTTACTCTACAGAAATCCATGGGAATCCAAAGCCATTGTTTCTATGTAGCCCCGTGGGGCTTCCGGGGATTGACCTGGGATGTCATTGTGCACACCGCAGGTCATGGTAAGAATAGGCCTCAGCTCCTCAAACAGCTTGTCGTAAGAGGCGACTAACTGAGGTACCCGTGGGGTTCCCGAGTGTGAAAAGGGATAGGACCCCACCCGTGTGGTTCCCGGGTGTGAAAAGGGATAGGACCCAACGTTGTGATATGACTGAAATATAGCTGAAAGCGACGTTAAATCATATTCACTAACTCACTCACTACTTGTTTCTATGTATAGATTGCGGAAATTTTACGGAATCTGTTGGATTGCCGTAAATTATGTTGCGTGAGTGTTGACTGGAATCGGATTCCCGGATTCCGGTGGAAAAGCAAGCCCTGGACGTACATATTTCACAGATTTGGAGAAATTGTGCTAAATTTAATAAAGTATCGCTATCCTATTCCTATATTACATAAACATTTCTGGAAATACAAAACATTGAAGCGATGTTGAGCTTTTCATCTTATTTCTATCAATTTTCCTAAATGGAAATCAGGACGCAGTGTTCAGTTTTCCAACTTTCTACTTTCAATTTTGCGAGGTGAAAAGCTGTAATATGGACATGAATTAGAGCTTTCCATCTTTCTACTTTCAATTTTGCAATATGGAAAGTTTAAATATGGGAGCGATGTAGAGCTTTGCTCAAATACGGGAGTGATGTAGAGCTTTCTATTTTTCTACTTTCAATTTTGCAAGATGGAAAGTTGTATTGTCAACTGTTACACAGACCAAAGGAGTTGGAAAATATATTTCTTTACTTTTTCATAAAAAAAAAACCCGCAAGAACATTTACATATCAGGCCTGGGGATTTCAAATTTTATCGAAACAGTGTCCAGCATTCCATGGCAACCCACCAATAAACTATTTAGCAATAGCAATGACAACTTCAGTTCACTTAATTCTCCTGATGGGATACATACGGTCTGTCCCAGATAATATATCCGAGATGTTTTCGGTGATATTTCGGAGACAATTTATCGGACAACCTGAAACTTCACACAGTGGATAAACTAAAAAGTACTAATTTTATTCCAAAGAATCAAGAAAATCTTTGCAGTAGTTCTCAATAAATCGCGAAAACAAAAATTAGATGGGAGATTTGTGGGTTATTTCTTTACGTCATGACGTCAAGCCCTGCATGTTATAACATTGGCAGATCAATGTCACCGTAGCCCCAAAAATAACATGGTAGGTATTGGTGATTTTTGTCAATTCACAACAGATTTTTCCTACGAAGTAGGCTCTCATTTGCAAATTGTCCGGTAATGAGTAAGTGAGTCCATCCGAATCCTTTCATCGTCAAAATAAGGAGAACCATTGCCATTAGAACCTTGATTCAAGGAGAATTAGGGGACTGTTACCAGCAAGTTCTGAGCTGACCTACTTTTGATGAAAATTTCTGGTGATTTTTTTATGAAAATCACTGGTGATTCTGACTGTGCCCATCTTAATATTGGCAGGATTTCAACTTGGGGGTGAGGGATTTCCAAGAGTTCAGTTCGTGTCGGAGTCACCCTACCCTACTTCGTAAGTCCTGCGACATTAGTCACACTGCCATGTAATGAAATATGGTGAGGGGGGGGGGGGGGAGTATTATCAGTTCATATACTGTGTGAAGTTTTGATGTATGATAATTATCGACGAAAATGTCTCGGATATACTACAGTACAAGGCAGAAATAAATTAACTTTGAACTAGACTATAGACAAACCAATACATCTTCAGGCGCAGTCAAGAGTCGCCGGCTGGTTCTTCACTCCATGTGTCAACTTAACCTCGGCATGACTTCAATAATGATATGCACGCAATGGAATCATGTTCAAGTTGAAGTTATTTCTGCCCTGTACTGTATCTGGGACAGACAGTAGTTTTTGTTTTCCGTTGTTTTAGCACCGCAATGCTTAACTCAGAAACTCAACTGTGATTGGTGAATATAGGGCAGAGGTAGGTTAAAATGTGGCGATGAAAGTTGACGAAAATAACGAAATGGGAGAGAAAAAATATGCCACTTTGATACAGTTTGAACAACCTGAGATTCTTTGACATGTACCATCTCTCATGCCTGTTTTGATGCTGACAAAATGTGATCAAATGTGTGGGAAAAACATTGACCGATTTTCCCATTATGGCGTCTTTCTGACATGTTGTAAGAATATGAGATGCTATTTTTATCTCGTGATCTTTCTGATCATGTGAATAAACACACGTCGCTATTGGTTTTTACCAGCAAGGATCGACTTCTGATAACATGAGCAAGAAGGTCAACCACATTCTACGGATGTCCTTGTCAACTGTGGATAAAGAAACAACAGTTCTGTTGGGAAAAAAAGTGTTTGAAGGCATCTAATTAAAGGAGTCATTAGGTGGTTGTCATAGTGCTGAAGATGCCAAATTATATTATTTATTCAATAAGATGCTTTTCTTGACTCTGTCTCAATTCCCCACGCCGTGTGCAGTGAAAGATCTCGAGTGACTAACGTCCAATTTGTTTCTCTCCGTTTCGGTCTGAATCAGTCTGATTTGGCAACAACAACCAAAAAAAAAAAGAAAAAAAAAGTAAAATACCAAGGCCTGCATCAAAAATTCAAATTGGGGGTGAGCAAATGTCACTGCATGCATCAGTGGGGGGAATGTCCGTACAGTGAAAGCCCATAGACAAAATAGGAGGATGGGACCCGGACTGAGACCACCACAGTATCCCTCCCCTCTCTCCCCCCATCCTGCACCGGACTAGTTCGAGTTGAAATACCATCATTTCATCATTTTCACACCTCCCAAGATACAGACTTGGATTCCTCACAATAAATAGGTTACATAGCGAAAATATTATGACGCTGGCAACGCGAATGTTACTGTTGTTTTAGAATTTAACAAGTTTCTTGGCCAAAAAATAGCAGATGACAAGCACCACCCACCATCTTGATCTACTCCGCACAAAATTGAGAAAATCATACTTTACATTAAAGATAATATAATATAATTTTAGAGATGAATATGCATATTTTACGTCGAACCATCCCAAATGTTAAAATTTAATATTTGCTTTTGAGACAGAGAGTTTTCATTTACTGCTGTGTACAGCCGAAAGCAGAACTGCACTTCCGTTCGAACGGGCACATGTTAGCTCGGATAAAAATATGTAAGAAAACAATTTTCCAGTCTTAGCTCTTTACTCCTATTTGCCTGGGATAGAGAATGCTACAGGCTTACAACAAGGAGGCGGGATAAAAAGAAACTGATCGCCCGGCAAGCAGCATTGAAGGTTTGAATGTGTAAGGGATGAGAGAGACGCCATATTTCGACACTCCCAATAATAATTGCGCGACCATGGCATCAACAAAATTCAATTTCATTTAATGCGACAGAAATAGATATTTAAAACGTACCTTATACCATTAACTTCATTAATGTACACACACAAACTCCTCACGAAGGCGTAGGAAAAAATAAGTGACTCGGGGTTGTTGTTGTTTCTGGGGACAATTAATATATGTTGAAAACATATGAAAACATAACGTCCTCCCTGCTCAACTTCATAACCACGTGTTTGCTTTGCCGAAGGCCGAGGCTCTCGGCGAGAGGTTTACCGAAACTGCAAACCGCACCGCAATTGCCATGAACATGTACGATCCAACAGTCCAAGTCGCATAGTTTGCTTTTGTGACACACACATACTTTGAATTATTCCTTTTCGGTGTCCAAGAGTTTAAACTAAAATCAATTCGGACATACCAGAATCTATTGCCCTCATTAGAGCGTATGCAGGGATTCATACACGTCAGTTCTACGTACCGAATTTCGGTTCGTAGATTGAGTTTTAAAACTCAATTTTTCAGTTCAAAACTCAATTTTTTTGAGTAAAAAATCAAAAGTTTTCACCAAAATATTTATACTCAATTTGTGTGTTGGAAACTGAATTTTCAAGCTTCGGAAACTGAATTTTCAAGCTTCGTAAATTCGAAATTTCAATACCCGGTTGTCGGGAAATCATCCCATGGTCGCGAAAGCACATGTGAATCTGTCGGCAGCAGCAACAACGTCAAGTGCAAACTCCGTCAGCTGCTCTGAATTTACCTCGGATGACTTAGTCTGTTATAACGGGGTATATTCATCCGAGACTAGTTTATCCGACGTAATGTTAGTTACATCGACGTATATTTCCGTGGAAGAATCCCGAATACTTATGAACCGTAATGTCACTGAACAATGGACGAGTCGCCATTTTTTTTTTGGTTTCGTTTTCGTTTGACCTTTTCGTTCTCGTTCCTTCCAACGCAGGGAGATACACACGATACTGAATAAACACACGTTGTTTTCGTAGAATGCCAATCGTAAGTATTTCTTTGTATAATCTGTGTGGTCTGTCTTGAGAAAATAGTAATACTGTATCATTTTCACTTTGGTTTGATTATAACGAAAATTCACACAACCCTACAGCGTGCGGTTTGAAAACATGACAAGGGAGTGAACTCTTCCTAGCGAGAGAGCAAGCAAGCGTTTTGAAGCGTTTCGTTGTTGTTTTTTCCCTCCTTTTTTTTGTTAACCATATTCTATCAAAATAATATCATCCCCAAGACTCCTATTATTTGTGTAACCCAATACAATCATCGTGTATATAAATAAAATATATAGGCCTACAATCATCGTTTTATAAACCAGTGTGATTTTCGGTGGTCATTTGTAATTGAATAATATCACAATAACTGGAACTTCACTTATGTCATCACAATATTTTTATATTTATTAATTCACTGCTTTTGTTAAATGTTTCCATAATTAAAATTATTTTTCTGTTAATGTTAAATTTTGGATAATGGTTTCTTCAAATTTAATTTTAGATCTAAATTAATAGATAAATGGGGTTTTTATGATATAAATATATATTTTCTTTATAATTACCACCTAACAAGTTGGGCCATATTTGTATACTGAAATTGGATGTGTGTTTGTGTATTATTCAGACAGTCCTGTGTGGAAGTTGGAAAAAGGAATTAAAAGTTCTGTTATGTACAGTTGATTGATTGAGATATAACAGCTTTCAGAGAGGGAAATAGTTGACACTCATCACTGCATGTATATGAGAACTACATGTACATGTATATATAAATGAAAACCAGTACCGGCAGCATTGCAAAGTTTTACCTGATTACCTGAAGTATTACTCGTAAACAACTTGAATAAATCTAACATAATTTGTTCATGTATCCTGCCGGATACCTGAAAACATAATGATGGAAACGAGTAAACGCAATCAACGACACAAAATGGTTTTAATTACACAAAAGGTTAAAAAATACCTGAATTGGTAACAGTGGACAAGGTTCACAGAAGGTAACATTTACCCTGGTTTGTAAAAAAATTATATACTCAACATTGGGGGAAAAAATGACCCTGGTTTGTAAAAAATTTATATACTCAATTTGAGGGATAAAAAATGCCGATAAATTTTATTTTAACTCAATTTGAGTGAAAAAAAACTCAATTTTCCAGATTTCGGTTCGTAAAATTTGGACTTCTATGAATCCCTGGTATGTGATGTTCTTGGCAATAGATCAGCGTATCTTGCCGAACACGTGTGCGGTTTGCATTTTTGGTAAACCTCTCGTTAGCAAATGACCAGTGAAAAGAAAAATCACTTGTCACCCGAGACAAAAAACAAATTTTTAGGAAATATTTCAATCCTTGGGGGTACATCCTAATATACAGGGTTTGTACACTACCTTGAAAACTTAAAAAGGCCTTGAAAATGACAATTCAAAATTCAAGGCCTTAAAAAACCTTGAAAAATAAAAAATTGGGCTAAAAACCTTGAAAAGACCATGAAAATGGGAATTCCTGTCCATTCTTGGCAATTCAATTGTCAAGTTGTAGCTCAAAGTTGTACTCTCCTTCTCCATCTGATGGCGAAATTAACCCCATCATAGTGATTCTTCCCAACTGAATTCTTGAAATCAGCATGAACATGAGGACATTCAGGCCACTGTTAATTAATTGTTTGTTTCTCGTAACCTTGCTTGTAAAAATACACATGCGGAGTACGATAATTATTAATTATTAACTTGCAAACCAATTGTATACAAATATGAAGAAAATGAGCAAGTTTTACTCATGAAAATGTAAATCCCTCATGGATTTTAATTATTTGCCCTAAAAATATAGATGAGGGCTGTTAACTACGAGAAACGAACCATTAATTATCAGCGGCCTCATCATGTGTTCATATATACGGTACATATTTCGGTTAAAACAGTTCGAAAATTGATATAGCTGTATAGCTTCAAATGACGCTCAAAGTAATGCATTGAAAACAGGAACTATTACCTCGAAAAGAGCTTGAAAAGGCCTTGAAAATTGGAGGCTTCAAGGTGTAAGCTTATGAAGCCTGTATATATAATTGATTGTTCACCGCAGGTGCCATGCCTGTGTGAGATATTGGATGGTAGATGCCGATAATTTTAATCAATTATGAAAGTGAATAAATATATGTATGGTTTTTCAATTCCATTTTTTTTCATTTTATTTCCTGAACAAATTTTTCTCATTTTTAATTTTTTTTCTTCTTTTTTTGCTGCGTAGAATGAATTTCCTGCCCCAATGAAAAGTTTAGGTATTTAAACCGAATACATTCTGAGTCTCCAATGGTTGGCCCACTTAGAAAGTAATACATGGATGACGTTTGAAAAAGTACATGTACATGTAGAAACTTTTGAATCAACCTTGTTTCAAGAGCATGTTGAGTTCTATGACCCTGTCCTGTGTGGCTCCCGGGGATTGACCTGAGGTGCCGTTGTGCACACTCCAGGTCATGATAAGAATATGCCTCAGCCCCTCAGAGAGCTTGTCATGCGAGGTGACTGACTGGGGCACCCGTGGAGTTCCCAGGTGTGAAAATGAATAGGACCACACCGTGGGGTCCCAGGCATTAAGACATGTTAGAGGAATGGACCCTGCCCATGTGGTTTCTGGGTGGGGAATGGGGAAACAAACGTCATGATACGACTGAAATAGAGTTGAAAGCGACGTTAAATCATATTCACTCACTCACTTTCTTTCTATGTCATATATAGTTCAGGATATGGTAGAACATTTTTGGAAAAAAAAATCATTTGAAAAAAACAAAGATTTTATTTATTAATTTTCATAATTGATTGAAAATATATGTTGGATTCTACTATCCAATATCGCACTGGCAAGGCAACTGTGTTGTTGATCTTTCCAGCAAAGATTTTAACTGAATTGCTAACATATATTTATGGTGTGATTCTTCCTGTAAATATTTTCAGATAATGGCCAGTGTATTTCGCAGTGTCCCTATGGCCGTCCAGCATACAAAGTTATGCAGACATCTGTTGAAATCTGTTGCACAGTCTAATACCTGCATCAACAAGCAGCAAACGAGGGTGGGTACCTATTTGTCATCTCACTTCAAAGGCAGCAGCATATATGTACATTTCATGCTTTCTCACCTCATGTCCTTGAGGGTCGGTTCATCCTCAAGGTGACCATTGAAATCAGAGTCAATTGGATTTGATTAGTTGGAAATCCAGAATTTGGAGGTGAAGATCCTCTGATTTTGGGAAACTACAATAAAAGGTTTTGCTGCAGTTGTCTCTGCATTCTTGTCTCTTATTAACTATCCTTAGTCACTTACAGCAGATGCTTAGTCACGACACCAGGTCTCGGGGGGTATTAACTATCATGAGTCACTATACCAGGTCTCGGTATTAACTATCATAATGTCATTAGTCACTACACCATGTCTCTGGGTAGTAACTATCCATAGTCACTACACCATGTCTCGGGGTATGAACTATCATTAGTCACTACACCAGGTCTCTGGTTATTAACTATCATTAGTCACTACACCAGGTCTCTGGTTATTAACTATCATTAGTCACTACACCATGTCTCTTGGGTATTAACTATCATTAGTCACTATACCATGTCTCTGGTTATTAACTATCATTAGTCACTACACCATGTCTCTGGGTATTAACTATCATCAGTCACTCCACCAGGTCTCTGGTTATTAACTATCATTAGTCACTACACCATGTCTCTGGGTATTAACTATCATTAGTCACTACACCATGTCTCTGGTTATTAACTATCATTAGTCACTACACCATGTCTCGGGGTATTAACTATCCTTAGTCACTACACCAGGTCTCTGGTTATTAACTATCATTAGTCACTACACCATGTCTCTGGGTATTAACTATCATTAGTCACTATACCATGTCCCTGGTTATTAACTATCATTAGTCACTACACCATGTCTCTGGGTATTAACTATCATTAGTCACTACATCATGTCTCTGGTTATTAACTATCATTAGTCACTACACCATGTCTCTGGGTATTAACTATCATTAGTCACTATACCATGTCTCTGGTTATTAACTATCATTAGTCACTACACCATGTCTCTGGGTATTAACTATCATCAGTCACTACACCAGGTCTCTGGGTATTAACTATCCTTAGTCACTACACCATGTCTCTGGTTATTAACTATCATTAGTCACTACACCAGGTCCCTGGGTATTAACTATCATTAGTCACTACACCATGTCTCTGGGTATTAACTATCATCAGTCACTACACCAGGTCTCTGGTTATTAACTATCATCAGTCACTACACCAGGTCTCGGGGTATTAACTATCCTTAGTCACTACACCATGTCTCTGGTTATTAACTATCCTTAGTCACTACACCAGGTCTCTGGTTATTAACTATCATTAGTCACTACACCATGTCTCTGGGTATTAACTATCATTAGTCACTACACCAGGTCTATGGTTATTAACTATCATTAGTCACTACACCATGTCTCTGGGTATTAACTATCATTAGTCACTACACCATGTCTCTGGTTATTAACTATCATTAGTCACTACACCATGTCTCTGGGTATTAACTATCCTTAGTCACTACACCATGTCTCTGGGTAGTAACTATCCTTAGTCACTACACCATGTCTCTGGTTATTAACTATCCTTAGTCACTACACCAGGTCTCTGGTTATTAACTATCATTAGTCACTACACCAGGTCTATGGTTATTAACTATCATTAGTCACTACACCATGTCTCTGGGTATTAACTATCATTAGTCACTACACCATGTCTCTGGTTATTAACTACTATACACCATGCCTCTGGTAGACACTATCTTAGTCACTACACCATGTCTCTGGGTAGTAACTATCCTTAGTCACTACACCATGTCTCTGGGTAGTAACTATCCTTAGTCACTACACCATGTCTCTAGGTATTAACTATCATTAGTCACTACACCATGTCTGGGTATTAACTATCATTAGTCACTACACCAGGTCTCTGGTTATTAACTATCATTAGTCACTACACCATGTCTCTGGGTATTAACTATCATCAGTCACTACACCAGGTCTCTGGTTATTAACTATCATTAGTCACTACACCATGTCTCTGGTTATTAACTATCATCAGTCACTCCACCATGTCTCTGGGTATTAACTATCCTTAGTCACTACACCATGTCTCTGGGTATTAACTATCATTAGTCACTACACCATGTCTCTGGGTATTAACTATCATTAGTCACTACACCAGGTCTCTGGTTATTAACTATCATTAGTCACTACACCATGTCTCTGGTTATTAACTATCATCAGTCACTCCACCATGTCTCGGGGTATTAACTATCCTTAGTCACTACACCATGTCTCTGGTTATTAACTATCATTAGTCACTACACCAGGTCCCTGGGTATTAACTATCCTTAGTCACTACACCATGTCTCTGGTTATTAACTATCATTAGTCACTACACCATGTCTCTGGTTATTAACTATCATTAGTCACTACACCAGGTCCCTGGGTATTAACTATCCTTAGTCACTACACCATGTCTCTGGGTATTAACTATCATTAGTCACTACACCATGTCTCTGGGTATTAACTATCCTTAGTCACTACACCATGTCTCTGGGTATTAACTAGCATTAGTCACTACACCAGGTCTATGGTTATTAACTATCATTAGTCACTACACCAGGTCTATGGTTATTAACTATCATTAGTCACTACACCATGTCTCTGGGTATTAACTATCATTATTCACTACACCATGTCTCTGGGTATTAACTATCATCAGTCACTACACCAGGTCTCTGGTTATTAACTATCATTAGTCATTACACCAGATCTCTAGGTATTAACTATCCTTAGTCACTACACCATGTCTCTGGGTATTAACTATCATTAGTCACTACACCATGTCCCTGGGTATTAATTATCCTTAGACACTACACCATGTCTCGGGGTATGAACTATCATTAGTCACTACACCAGGTCTCTGGTTATTAAGTATCATTACTCACTACACCAGGCCTCTGGGTATTAACTATCCTTAGTCACTACACCATGTCTCTGGGTATTAACTATCATTATTCACTACACCATGTCTCTGGGTATTAACTATCATCAGTCACTATACCAGGTCTCTGGTTATTAACTATCATTAGTCACTACACCATGTCTCTGGGTATTAGCTATCATTATTCACTACACCATGTCTCTGGGTATTAACTATCATCAGTCACTATACCAGGTCTCTGGTTATTAACTATCATTAGTCACTACACCATGTCTCTGGGTGTTAGCTATCATTATTCACTACACCATGCAGGCCCGTAGGCTGGGGGGGTTCGGGGGGTGCGTACGCACCCCCCCGCAGAGCAGACCGAGTTCCGCTGCCGGGGGAAAAAAAAATCAGAGTGCACGGAAGGACCTTCATGCGGGCATCCACGGGCCAGGAGCGATTGACCTCCCTGGCATTGCTACACATTCAGTTTGAGAGGGCGGGGGCTCAGCCCCCCACCCAGTTTCAACAAAAGCTGGGTGATTTTGGTCCTACTGTGACCAAATAAACAGGCCGTTTTTCCCCCCCGCGGCGCTTCGCGCCGCCCAGTAGGCCAGGTTTTCACGGAGCAGTGACTTTGCACTGAGGGGCACGTTGCTGTTTGGGTTAAATGCTCTGATTTGCTCATTCTTCTGTTCCGTTCACAATGACCAATAACGTATTGTTTTAGATGTTAATTTACATAGAAATTGCATTCGCTTTATTGGACGATTATCTGCTCATCAAATTTAGAAATCAAAATTGCGTTCATATTATATTATTTTTTTGTGTTCACATATTTCTCTTCAAACACGTCAGCGCTCTCTAACCCTCTGCAGAGTGTTACTTTCTTCGAGATCACTGCGTATAGTTCAAATTTTGGAAAGGAAAAAATACTTCTTTTACATTCAAAAGTTATCAACTCAATTTTTCTTCTAAATGACGAGAAAACATCATAAAAACAATCTCAAAATGCAGTTGATTATATAGTGATGATACGTCGTTTTGTATGCCGGAAATCGGCCAGAATGCGTCGACAGCCATCTAGGAGCGCGGAGCTTCCGGGGCCTAGGCGGCCCCTGGACCCTCGCCTAAAGTGCTATGATAGTCGAGCCCCCCCCCCCCCTTCCGCCGGCGCTGTACATTGTTATTCTTAACATGATGATCAAGTCTTTGCTGGTTGACATATTTTCTTTATGACAGATAGCGGCGAAATATACAGTAATAAATATGGACCAGTTCCTTGATAATAGGATGGCTCAATCGGAGGAATTGTTGGCGTGATTTATCCATCTCTTTACCAGATCGTAACAAGTGTGAACTTAAGTGGCACAAATATATCGGCAGGCCGGTGTGGAGGCTAAGAATATCCCATATTAAGAGTGCAAGGACACTCTTCTCCAGATATCTCCAGAGGTAGGACACTCTTCACTCAATAAAAATATATAGGAAACGGGACACTTATTCCCACTCTTAGCCACCACACCGGAGTGAGGAGTTAATGATAATAATCTTGATCAAAGGGGGTTTCCCATGGTTGAATATCAACCATCTCCCAGTCGACAAGATTATCATTCACACAACGAGTCGATTATAGTTATATACTGAATTTATCAGTCGGAAAAAATGCAGTTGGCGGATGTTGAAAATATGTTGTCAAAATGCGCCAGAACGCGCCATATGGCATCTAAATTTTCAAAAAAATTACGGGGGGGGGGGGCATGCCCTCGGACCCCCCTAGCCGGGCTTCGCGCCTGCGGCGCTCGCATTAGGAGTTCCGCAATATTCTCTACCGAACCCTCCCGTTGCCAAACCAGCCTACGGGCTTGCCATGTCTCTGGTTATTAACTATCATCAGTCACTATACCAGGTCTCTGGTTATTAACTATCATTAGTCACTACACCAGGTCTCTGGTTATTAACTATCATTAGTCACTACACCAGGTCTCTGGGTATTAACTATCATTAGTCACTACACCATGTCTCTGGGTATTAACTATCATTAGTCACTACACCATGTCTCTGGGTATTAACTATCATTAGTCACTACACCATGTCTGGGTGTTAATTATCCTTAGTCACTACACCATGTCTCTGGGTATTAACTATCATTAGTCAATACACCATGTCTCTAGGTATTAACTATCATTAGTCACTACATCAGGTCTCGGGGTATGAACTATCATTAGTCACTACACCATGTATCTGGGTATTAACTATCCTTAGTCACTACACCATGTCTCTGGGTATTAACTATCATTAGTCACTACATCAGGTCTCGGGGTATGAACTATCATTAGTCACTACACCATGTCTCTGGGTATTAACTATCATTAGTCACTACACCATGTCTCTGGGTATTAACTATCCTTAATCACTACACCATGTCTCTGGGTATTAACTATCTTTAGTCACTACACCATGTCTCTGGGTATTAACTATCCTTAGTCACTACACCAGGTCTCGGGGTATGAACTATCATTAGTCACTACACCAGGTCTCTGGTTATTAACTATCATTAGTCACTACACCATGTCTCTGGGTATTAACTATCCTTAGTCACTACACCATGTCTCTGGTTATTAACTATCATTAGTCACTACACCATGTCCCTGGGTATTAACTATCTTTAGTCACTACACCATGTCTGGGTATTAACTATCTTAGTCACTACACCATGTCTCTGGGTATTAACTATCCTTAGTCACTACACCATGTCTTGGGGTATGAACTATCCTTAGTCACTACACCAGGTCTCTGGTTATTAACTATCATTAGTCACTACACCAGGTCTCGGGGTATTAACTATCCTTAGTCACTACACCATGTCTTGGGGTATGAACTATCATTAGTCACTACACCAGGTCTCTGGTTATTAACTATCATTAGTCACTACACCATGTCTCTGGTTATTAACTATCCTTAGTCACTACACCATGTCTCTGGGTATTAACTATCCTTAGTCACTACACCATGTCTTGGGGTATGAACTATCCTTAGTCACTACACCAGGTCTCTGGTTATTAACTATCATTAGTCACTACACCAGGTCTCGGGGTATTAACTATCCTTAGTCACTACACCATGTCTTGGGGTATGAACTATCATTAGTCACTACACCAGGTCTCTGGTTATTAACTATCATTAGTCACTACACCATGTCTCTGGTTATTAACTATCCTTAGTCACTACACCATGTCTCTGGGTATTAACTATCCTTAGTCACTACACCATGTCTTGGGGTATGAACTATCCTTAGTCACTACACCAGGTCTCTGGTTATTAACTATCATTAGTCACTACACCAGGTCTCGGGGTATTAACTATCCTTAGTCACTACACCATGTCTTGGGGTATGAACTATCATTAGTCACTACACCAGGTCTCTGGTTATTAACTATCATTAGTCACTACACCAGGTCTCGGGGTATTAACTATCATTAGTCACTACACCAGGTCTCTGGTTATTAACTATCATTAGTCACTACACCATGTCTCTGGTTATTAACTATCATTAGTCACTACACCATGTCTCTGGGTATTAACTATCCTTAGTCACTACACCATGTCTCGGGGTATTAACTATCATTAGTCACTACACCATGTCTCGGGGTATTAACTATCATTAGTCACTACACCATGTCTCGGGTTATTAACTATCATTAGTCACTACACCATGTCTCGGGGTATTAACTATCCCTAGTCACTACACCATGTCTCGGGGTATTAACTATCATTAGTCACTACACCAGGTCTCTGGTTATTAACTATCATTAGTCATTACACCAGGTCTCGGGGTATTAACTATCATTAGTCACTACACCAGGTCTCTGGTTATTAACTATCATTAGTCACTACACCATGTCTCTGGTTATTAACTATCATTAGTCACTACACCATGTCTCGGGGTATTAACTATCATTAGTCACTACACCATGTCTCTGGGTATTAACTATCATTAGTCACTACACCATGTCTCGGGGTATTAACTATCATTAGTCACTACACCATGTCTCTGGTTATTAACTATCATTAGTCACTACACCATGTCTCGGGGTATTAACTATCATTAGTCACTACACCATGTCTCGGGGTATTAACTATCATTAGTCACTACACCATGTCTCTGGTTATTAACTATCCTTAGTCACTACACCATGTCTCGGGGTATTAACTATCATTAGTCACTACACCATGTCTCTGGGTATTAACTATCATTAGTCACTACACCAGGTCTCTGGTTATTAACTATCCTTAGTCACTACACCAAGTCTCGGGGTATTAACTATCCTTAGTCACTACACCATGTCTCTAGGTATTAACTATCCTTAGTCACTACACCATGTCTCTGGGTATTAACTATCATTAGTCACTACACCATGTCTCTGGTTATTAACTATCATTAGTCACTACACCAGGTCTCGGGGTATGGACTATCCTTCAATACACCAGGTCTCTGAGTATTTACTATCATTAGTTACTACACCAGGTCTCGGGGCATGAACTATCATTAGTCACTACACCAGGTCTCTGGGTAGTTACTATCATTAGTTACTACACCAGGTCTCAGGGTATGAACTATCCTTCAATACACCAGGTCTCTGGGTATTTACTATCATTAGTTACTACACCAGGTCTCGTGGTATGAACTATCCCTAGTCACTACACCAGGTCTCGGGGTATGAACTATTAACATCTCCGGCGACTCCAGTATTGAAAGTGAACATTTCTCAGCTGTAGATCCATTTATACAATCCGTCCAAGCCAGTCAAGAAGTCCATACAATAATAGTACACAGCAATACATTACAATTTCCCCTCGCACAGCAAAAGATGTAGCCATATTTTGTCGTACATCCATAAATATTATTCATTGTTCAATAAATCACTGGAGCCTCTGTAGAGTATCCTGCTATGCATACATTATAAAAGTGACTGTCATAAATATAGTGCTAATCTTCGTTTGTCGCCTGCTGGGCGTTGATTGCAGACTAAGCAGTCAAAATGTGACGCGCCTGTATATGGTAATGCATTAATTTACTGCCTTATATATATGTATCGGTACAAGTGAGATGTGTACCGGTAACCTGAATTGCATTCTATTTACACAAGAGGGACTACTCAGTATGTCTTGGTTGTCTCGTAGCAAAATGGTAGAGAAATGTCAAACTGACATATCTGACATGCCTAGAAATGCAAAGGAGTGAAAATTCAAAACAACATTCTATCTAACTTCAAGGGGGACAAATCAATGTGGAGTGAAAATGAGAGGAAAATCAAACTGGAATATCTAACATGAAAAGGCTTAACACGTTGACTGCCAGTACGAGTATACTCGTAGTTTTGGGTGTACCGCATTCTGCCACTACGAGTATATTCGTAGTAAAACATAGGTGAACTCAACGAAAATTATGGACTGAAAAATTTTTTCACTGTGCCAACTACGAGTTATCTCGCTATATGGGGGAATAACCGTGATATGATTACTAGTGAACCAATCATACGCTAGAAACAAAAAATCTGAACCAGGATTCGATATATCTGATCACGTGACTTGGCAACCGGGACAGACACACTGTATTGAAATGGCAGTCAACGTGTTTTAAAGAGTGAAATTAACTTGGGAAATTACATTCTATCAGTATCTAGCCAAGGGAGACAACTTAGTGGGACCTGTCAGCCTCGAAGCAAAATGGAAGAGAAATGCCAAACAGATGTAACTGACATGGCTAAAAATCTCAAAGGGGAGAAAATTAGAATGACATTCTATCTAACTAAGGGGGACAATTTAATGTGGCATATCCTTCGCCGAACAGAATAGGCGAGGAAAACCAAACTGTCCTATCTGCCAAATGATATATTTAAAGAGGGAGGGAAATCGAACTGCCATTAGGGAGGGAAATCAAACTGCCGTATCTGACATGACCAAAATTCAAGAGTGAATCTTGGGGAAATTGCATTCTATTTACACAAGGGGGACTACTTAGTTTGTTTCGAAGCAAAATATGAGAGAAATGCCAAACTGACTTGGCTAAAAATTCAAATAAGTGAAAGATTTGCTCTCATAAAGGATGGACCAGATTATTACAGAATGACTATGCTGTTTGTTTTTCAGAACACTGTTATAGTGAAAAGAGTTCATGCTGTACCGCTTCACAAGGACGGGGACCGACCTAAAATGAGACGGAAACATGAGATAGTTCAATTGCTCGACAATCCTCATTTGAAAGCCACACCACCCATACAGTGTATCCTCACAGACCATGTTGAAGGTATGGTGGGTTATCTCCCATCCTTTATCTATAGAAAGTTTGCAGTAAGCAGGTTAGGGCAATTCTGCTCTCTAAATTGGAGGTAAAAAAGGTCGTTTTTGCTCAATAAATCAGTTCGCATAATAAATGCAGCAAAATCCTCTTCACCATCCATAAGATGGCTTGCAAATCGCGTGTCGCCATTATCGCAGAGCGATATCCGATACTTTACCGTATACTGTTCGTTCTTCGTCCCGTGGAGAACAGGCTTGAGGAATCTTATTAATTCAGGGCCGTAGCCAAGATTTGCTGAGGGGTGGTTCACTTTCACTCCAAAAGGTCACATCAGGGGGCTCGCTGTATGGGAAAAGGAGCAATAGGGGGTTCACTTCAGTTTGAAAAGGGCATTTATATGAAAATATTACAGGTTTTTCATACCACTTCTGAAACATATATTGTCTGGGCTTACAAGAGCTACAGATATGAATAACTTCCATATCATCCAAGAGGTGTTGTAGATCTGTACCTTTGAACAAGTAGGCGGATTACGTCGGTAGAGTTTAGCTGATTGGCTGATGACATCATGTGTTGTGTTGTTTTCGGGGGAATCCCCGTTATAGTTGCGAAAAGTAGTCTGAAAATGGATACACATAATCCCAGGGTCAGTCTTACCGCGTATAGATGACCCAGATAGTTACAGGTTGAAGGCACACACAGACATATATATCCGCATCAAATGGTAGTAGAAAAATAAATTGTCATCTATCCAATTTGCATAATAATAGGCCAAACGTCTGTCGCGCTGTTCAAACAGCATACACTGGTTCTTCAAACGGCAAATTAATTTTAGGACATAGAACAATAGATAAATTAATGTGCGTGAAGTTATGAAGCGTTGGTTAAGAAGGAATCAGAAGTTATTGAGCAAAACCAACCTTTTTAACCTTCATTTTAGAGACCAGGATCGCCCTAACCTGGTAAGGTGTCCTAAGGCGGCCATGTTGGGATAATCTAATGGTGAGCTGACCTTAGGCTTGTGTTAGAATACTCCCCTCACAAGTGGCAGGTCTCCGGCTCGATCCTGGGCTGAGTGATTTTAAAGTCTTAAAAAATAGGGGGTTGTATCTTCCTCGCTAGGTGCTCAGCAGGAAGATGATAGATCAAAGGTTGGTTGCCCTTGTGTCCGGATAATGTGACTGGGCCTTCGTGATATGACAGAAATTGTTGAAAGCGCTATTAAAATGCTACTCGCTCACTTCAATTTGACAATATATACATTTAACCCTACATGTAGCTGACCTGGGCTTTTTGGGACCCGTCCAAGCCTGGGGTGGGGGAGGGGGGGGGGGCGTAATTATTTTTCTGCCTCTACCTGAAAATGTAAAAAAAAACAACAAGATGGCCGCTTTGATGGTGTCGCAGTGACATCTTCAAAAATGGTATTTTTTTGGTCGAGTTTTTGGTCAGATTTTTTAAAGTTTTTATTTATGCAATATCTCCACAAAAATTCCATCATAAATTAGTAAATATTAATGTGATGTGAAATAAAATAGTTTTTTCCCACTTTTCATCGCGGAAAAGCAGAAATTTTGAAGAAAACATGACTTTTCTGTTACCCCATGTTGCCGTCATCTTGAATTTACCCATGATCCACTCCTCGGGGGGTTATGCAAATAGGCTAAAAATGATCCCAATGTGATAAATTATAAAGTCACAGAGTGTCAGCTCTTAATGTTTTGTCATTCCGGAGATAGTGCAGAAAGTTTGATGGGGGGACCATTTTGCTCCCCCCCCCCCCATGCCCCCCCAGGCCTGGTAGGGTTAAGAGTGTGTTGAAGGATGTATTTGAATGACTTTAAATGCTCAAACTTTGTAACATTGTTGTTTGTAATGCCCATAGTGCCTATTTTGTGAACATCTTTCTTGTATGTGTTGTCTTCTGGTCAAATTCGCTGTTTTATCATCTGTTACACCAGGCTATGGTAATCGTGGTGAACTGGTTACAGTGAAGAGGCGATCATTCAGGAACCACCTTTACCCCCTCGGCTTGGCTGTGTATGCGTCACCAGAAAACATCGCGAAATATGAGAAGGAAAAAATGGTATGGTTTCTTTGTTAACTAGGGCCCCACCCGCCCAGCTCTCTGTCTTGTTCGATTATTTCTCTGTTTTGTTTTAACATTATACATTTACCTTGAGAAAAATATTTTTGTTCCAGATTTCTTCACCACATAAATTTTCTCTTTTACAGGAAAAGGGGCTCAAAGATGAAACACCGAAACTTACACCATATGCCAGATTGGTACGTATTATTAAACTGGTGTAATATGCTCAAAAATGCAACAAATGTTATTATTATACCTCTTGTAAATTCGTAATGTTTTCATTGGTTGACAGCCTGTCACGTGTCATTCTACAAATCGTAATGTTCTGTGATGAAGCAGTCATATCTTGCCTTACCGTTGAATAAATGTCATGTACCACGGCAGAGCGTTGAACATGACAAATTGTTCCATGGCGACATCTGCTGGACCAAGAGTTGCCTCCCATACTGCGCGCGCCAACATACTCACCGAAACGAAGATTGGTGTGTGTCTTTGTAGACCTGATGTGTATACGTCGGCCCGTATGTGATAGAAATTAGTGAATGTGATTTGGTAATTGACTGAAATAAATTTGGCATCTTTTGAAAAGGTACTTAACATCACCGAGAACGTTACTCATCCAAATTATGCGATTGAGCCGACAAATAAGCCGAGGTCGAACAGTCGATCTTGACACGGCGTTTTGAAATCAGCAACGGTCGCGCAGTGTTGAACAGGATATGCTTATTTCACCGTACCCTCCTCATTCACATGATTATAAAGTCCCCATTTTATTCAAATAAGACATTCGGTATAATAAAACAACTACATGCATTGCATGTGATAGGGTGGGACATCACGATTTGTCAGCTCTAGACAAGTGATGTACAACTCGCGCTGCATGCTCATTGTACATCACTTGTCTCGAGCTGACAGATGGTGATGTCCCACTCTATAACATGCAATAATTGTATATTAAATGAAGTAGATGAGATATGAATAGAATCTAATCTGTTTTAGCTAGAATCTTCAAATTTCATATACAAGTCTAGAACATTGTTAGCCAAGATTGGTCAGTCAAAGTTACTAGGGAATTACATGGATAATAAATTGTTCATTTTCTCAGTTGTCCCAGTTTTCTCACAGTTTGGGATGAGGTATTATCTCTTTTTCTTTTTGCCTATCCCTCCAATTGTAGGTTCAAAGTTCATCTGTTCACAAAATCTAAAAATACGAACATTTCCCATCATTTATGTTTTCTTTGTTTCATTGACTGTCATATCATTAGAGCACTTCCACAAAGTGGATGCTCTTATGTAGTACAGAGAAACTATGCCGTCGCCATCTTTATTTCAAACATCCATACTGTATCTAGGAAACCGTTGAAGATTTATTTGATAAAATTCATTTGTTGTGTTTTCATGTTTTTATTTGATCACTAGATGGCGCTGTAGTCGTGAACGTGACATGATTTTTTACCAGCAGCTTGTGCGATTGTCACAAAATGATCTTGCAGAATAGACAAAGAGCTGAAAAAGGTTTTGGTGTTGTTAACGTGACCCCAAGGGCATGATTTTGGCAACTCAAAAGGTGACGTTTATCAATTATAACTGAAGGACGATTTCATCAACTGACATTCGGTAAAAGAGTAGTAATGGCTGCATAGCATATACCATATAATTAAACAATAAATCTAGTTGAATTGAAAGTATAGTCATGGACTCCACTCACCTCAAATATCAATGTTTTTTTCATAATTCAGATTATCGCTGCCAAATAATAGGGTGTTGCTATCCATGGTACAAGTATAATTTAAATGACGGTTTAAAAGATTGTCTGATATTAACATATAATGGACAGAAAAAGAAATAATGAGTTGGGTCCTCGTAAGGATAACCACACGAGCAGGCAGCGTTTTTACAAATATGACGTTCATACGTGTGGGCATTAAGTTGGCTGCAACCCAGTCTCAGTTGAGTGTGTATAATCTGTACCTGTCGTCTCGATCCCATCAAGTTGAGATATTACCACTACAAGATGGAAACCATACCAGTTATGATGGGATCTGAGCAAAAGCCCCATGGACAAAAGCCCAAGCTGAAAGAAAAAAATACTAATATTAAAATCTGATGAAAAGCTCCTAGACTTAATGTCTGTCTGTAGCCAATACTGGTAATCTACATGTGTCTGTGAAGAGGACTAACGAAAACCAGTATGCCAGTACTGTTGGTACATCAATTCCTTCGAACCATTCTTGTTTGACTAAATGCTTCCTGTAGTATTGTTCAAATGTTGATTAGAGGTGGCAGTGTGTGTATCAAATTTTTTTTTTATTATTATTTTAGTTCATTCGTATTGAGTTCAATGTTTAAATAACCCAAACTTTATCGGAAAGGTTCAACATTAAAATGGCGATTTAAAGCTTTAATTATTAAATTAGACAAAAATTAGTAAGAAAAATAAACCCCGACATTATCCCTCAATAATTTCAATTAAGAAAAGTTGATAATCATATGGAAATATTTATTTTCCGTTTTCAATTCGAAAGCAGAACATTTATATACAATGTAATAAAATTATTAGTTAATGTAGACTTTTTTATTGTAATTTTTTTAAATTAACTCATTGGAATGGGACCTCTAGGACTTTTGTCCATGAGGGCTTTCTTCTGCTAGTGTGTTTGTCCTGGGCACAGTTAGAATAACAATGACTAAATAAGGATGACCAGAACTCCGTGAGAATTAACTTACTTTTGAGAATTCAAATCTGACTTACACATAGACTAGGTTTTGAACAGATAATGTCCAATGCAATGAAGGGTCATATTAGCTTCTGGTGTATCAAATTATGTTCTACACATATATTTTGGGAAATACACCGTCCGTGCCATGTCTCACACGAGTTATCCTTTTACCTCTTGGTTGCAGTGTTCCTTTGGATGAAATTTCAATTCAAATGTAGACTATATTTTTCATTGATGAATAATATTATGGACAGTGTTTTTTGTTTTCATAATCTGTGGGTGCTGTTTTCCTCTCAATTCTTATGGACTATATTTTATTTTTATTCAGACATTCCGTCAGCTGGAAGGCATGTTCCTACCCCTGCCTATGAATGGAGACAATCCCTGGACACTGGATAAGGCCCACGTCAGAGTCGCCTTCAGAAGAAGCGTATGTTCTTTTTGGGAAGGGGTGGGGGGAGGCCAAATCAAGAAGGAAATGAAACTTTTTCAGTCACGAGTCCAGAATGAATCTTAAAAATTTATATTTGGAGACTTTATTGATATTGAGGGAAATTATTAATATTATTTTTTTTTTTTTTTCAAAGAAAAACCACGATTCCTTCTCCTTAATCATCTGATGTGGAGATTCCAACCCACAGGTCAAGTGTGATTGCAAGAATGTCCTGGAGTGTGTTGTGCCAGAGTTTACAGGCAGACTAGTGATAGTGGCATTATTTGCTTGCCTTGTCCTTCTGTCTTTCACTCTATAGCATTTAAATTTGTTTAGACAATATCTTGGCATTGTCCAGATGATTCTTCACTGATAGTTTACATTTGTGTTGTCTGTGGTGACTCGAAGAAGCCTATTAATTTGGGGGCCAATAGGTCAAAGGGCAAGGTCACAACAGCCAAAAATATCTATTTTGAGGTATGCTCTATTAGTTTTTACAGTTCACCCAAGTTTGACCATATTAGTGCAAATAGATCAAATTAATTGAAGGTCAAAGGTCAACTTCGCAATGGCCACTCTACCGTAACTCTTATGCCTGTCCGAATGATACCTTGAGTTACACTCCACCAAAATTTCACAGGTGCATTTTATGTGTTAACCTGACCCAAGCCTATTGATTTTGGGGTCAAGGTTACAGTACATGGAAAATCATAATTTGAGCCACACTCCAATTTGATCTTGACAATTCACAAATTCTTGAAATTATTTGAGATCAAAGGTCAACTACATGATGGTCATACTGTGCTTTACTGGTGAGTGCATGGTGAGGCATATGTGTTCCTGTGGACAAATCTCTAGTTTAAACTTTTATTATTTTTTTTATATATATAATACGAGCTGGAGTTGGTACATGTATCCTAAAAACTTGCACGAAACCCTGCCGTTAGAAATGTACATGATTTAATTAACGGTGACCTGCAAAATGAATCGGACATGACAAATTAGTCTTGTCCTATATTTACCATTGTGGTTTCTTTGTTTACAGGGCGTGGAGCTGAAGGAGAGCTGTATTACGCTCCCAGACCAACCAATCACAGATCCTGGAGACCTGGTAATTGGGGTCATGGTAAGGGATGTGTTGGATAGTATATGTGTATGGAGAGGGAGAGTGAGGCTTCAATGGAGGAGGAGAGCGAGGCTTCAATACATGGAACATTCATTGACGCGCATTGTTTTAACATAAACAACCTTTTTCAATCCCATGTTACTGATAAAGCTTCAACTCTTATCACCTCACCACATAGCCTCATATATTCTGAAACTTAAATCAAGGTATACTGACATAATATATCCACTACCCCTTGAGGGTGTCCCCGCCTCCCAAGCTAAATATCTCCTAGTCCAGGCCTCATTCAATCCCATACTCTACCTCATACACCATCAACTCCTCTTTCTTCTTAGTTGATCAACTCAATAATTTGAAGGTGGAGGAAAATGCACTTTCTGTGATTGAATTATTAGAGGTTTTGCTATAAATCCCGGACTTGCGCTATAATTCAAGTCAATACCTTGACAATACAATCTGCCCCGAAAGCAGTGGCTCCCTGCCTGATTAGCAGTTTATTAATTGGGTCACTTTCTCCCCTCATCAGCCTTGGAAATATTTTTAATTGATGATAACTGGACTATTTTCGAGCTGAAGTTGCCAAAGTTATCATAAATGTAAGCATAATGGTTCTGTATTAGTGTAGTAAAATATATTTATCCATATTTACACCAGTTTTCGAAATTAAAAAAAAAAAATTCCCTGCTGAGTACATAGGAAAGAGTATAGGAGAAGGAACCAGAAATTGTGCAGGGAGCCATGCATCAATGCCCATGCCACTGCTATCGGGGCAGATAGTATTGTCTATGGATGAACTTCAATTATAGTGCCAGTCAAACATTGCCATGTCACCTCTATCAAAAACCATTTCCTTGAATTTGTGCATCAATTTTTCTCAAGCATTTTATTTTTTTTTTCAGATAAATGATATGGAAACAGCCCAGGTGAAAGCTAGAATATATTTAATTTACAAAGACACTTCGAAGAATGTTGTCCCCGACATGCCACCACTTTTTCAAACGAAAGTTGACATGTGGAAACTCAACATATGAGAGGAAGAAGAAAGTAATTAAAAATCTTGAATTTTTGTTTATTTTTTTTACAGGTAACTTTGATTTTTGTAAATCAGTGAGTGAGATAGAATTGTACAGGAATTCAAAGTACTGGTATATCCTATATAAATATCATGTTTCTCCATTTTTGATGGAAAAAAATAAATCCTTAAAAATGGTGTATTTGAAAATCCTTCCCATGTTTGTTTATTTCTACGAAGTAGCCTCTCTTTTGCAAATTGTCAGGGTAATCAGTGAGTCAGTCCATCCGAATCCTTTTTCCGGCAAAATAATGAGAACCGTTTACATCAGAACCTTGATTTTTGGCATGAATGTGCATTAGGGGACTGTTAGCAGCAAGTTCTGAGCTGACCTACTTTTGATGAAAATTTGACCTACTTCAGTGGAAAAAATCACTGATGATTCTGACTTGGGCTGTGCCCCTCTTAATATTGGCAGGATTTCAACTTTGGGGGGGGATTTCCCAGAGTTCAGTGCGCGTCGGAGTCCCATTAAATGCCTACTCTTCTTCGTAGGTCCTGTGACGTTAGTCATGATGCCATGTAACTGGACCTTTATATACATTTTCGTTATCTTTTTCTCATCAACACAACTCGTCCTAGAGTTTTCAATGGATTCTTTTGATATTTGGTCCACGTGATCGGTACCATGTGTAGATGTGCGCGAACTTTTTTCAGCCCAATTCAAAGTTTTCTTGAGTTACTCCCCTTGATTTTGGTCTGAAGTCCTTGTATTTGGCACCTAATGTCTTCGTCAATGCAAACCATCCCAGAGTTTTCATTGGATTCTTCAGATATTTGGTGCACATGATCGGTACCATGTGTAGATGTGCACGAAGTTTCTTCAGCCTGATTCGACGTTTTTTCTTGAGTTACTCCCCTTGATTTTGGTCTGAAATCCTTTTATTTCGCAACCACTGTCCTCGTGAATGCAACTCTTTCCTGAGTTTTTCATGAATTCTTTTGAAATTTGGTACAAACACTCGGTGCCATGTGTACATGTGCATGATCTTTTTCGAAGGTTTCATTGTATTTCGCAGCTACTGTCCTTGTGAACGCAACTCATTCCTGAGTCTTCCGTATTTGTATTGTTATCCTTTGTTTATAACACTCAGAAGTTAAAAATGTTGTTTATCGACTGTATTTTTTTAAAGGCGTATTTTGGGTTCAATTAAACTCTTGTTCACTGATGTTTACATGTATGACAACACTGTGAATGTTATCTGCCCCAGCCATAATTATCATATTGTGCAGCTACATGTATTATGCAACTAAGTATTTCTGTCAATAGGCATATTTTCTCTCCAACTGATATCCAAAGTGTAGGAGTTTCCATCTGAAGCATACTAGCATAAAGGCTATTTGCTTGTTTGTGTGGCCTACATGTACACCACTGTCTGCTAACCCTGGACACATGTTTACAGGTAAAATACATGCACATGTTCTGCTCGAGGCTCAGATGTTGATGCTGTCTGGGATCTACATGTAGCTCTGTCCAGCCAAACAATTTGTATTTTCTCCTCACCCACAAGAGATTAGGCCCAAAAATGGAGTAATTTGGGTGTAATTATATAATTCTACATTTCACACTGGAGTCTCCAAAGAGACCAACAATGAATATCAAGCCACTTCTAAAGCATCTTCTGCATTCAACCAAATTTTTCAGGCTTTTTACATATGCATTTTCCATTCATTGTGTACCAGTATAAACTGACTAAAACTGTCTGGCTGAGGGGTTGTTGCACCTTTTAGGTTCTGCCTCCTGTTAAAATTTTTTACCATTTCACAAAATGATTTTGAATTTCCAAAACAATGTTAGTAGATCAGAGACCGCAACTATCTTATTTCTGTATTAGATATTCTAACTGCCATCTTCTCTTGTTCACACTCTGAGTAAATCCACGTCCTTCAACTCCACACAAATTCATGTATTTACTTATCAATTCAGTCAAATTATTTATTTTACTCGTCCAATGCATCCAACATCTTACACTGAATTCCAATTATATTTTAATCTTTCACAAGCCACTGTTAAAACATCTTCTGCATTCAACCAAAATTTTCAGGCTTTTACATATGCATTTTCCATTCATTGTTTACCAATATAGTGACGAAACTGTCTGGTTGAGGGGTTGTTGCACCTCTTAGATGATCAGAGATTCAGGCCAAGTAATGTCCCAGCTGAAACAAATTTAAGTTGTACGACGTCGGACATTACAAGTTAGTTTTTCTAGGTTTCTTGCATTTACCAGGTTACCCCATGTCAAAGCATCAGACGTCCATGATGCTCATTCATTAACATCAGATGAGTTGTTTGAGCTGTTCTGTCATCACAGCTCCCGAGCTAGCGTATCTAATTCCGCTTAAGCCAGTGCTAGGGGTTGTGTGGATACTTCATAGTCGCCACATGAACATCTGCAATAAAAGCGCGGCTGAGATACTAAGGCTATGTCCGAGAATCCACCATATTCTTGGGTCTGAATGTTAGGTGTCGACGAATACTTTCTTGTAGAGTCATTTGATTGCTTTCGTCAATTTTTTCCACCTCTTGCATATCGCTTCAATTTAGGTGCTTAGTATTGTTTTTACCTGCATGAAGATATTCATATTCAAGAAAATGTTCATTAATACATAACGTCAAGAGAGATGCAATGCAGTTTGACAGTTATGTGGTCTGACAATTATTTTTGAGTTGCTTCCAATTTGGTGTGTGGTGGGGCGGGGGGGGGGGGGTGGGCTCGCTGTGTTGTTGGGTCTTCGTTTAACTACATAGCTGTACTCTGATTTGTATGGATGAATCTGAGAATAACTTGGTACCTAGAGTGGTCATGGTTTGGGTGTGTGTCGGATGTCTTTGGTTTAAGGAGAGAACAAAACAAGAATAGTACCGGTGAATGCTGTTAAAAAATGTTTAATAATGTTCACGTTCCACGTTTTTTTATGTTAAATCGTTAAATTCATATCTGTCAATGGTAAATCTCGTTAATAGGTGTGTAAGGTCCAAGACTAGAGTAGACCTCTAAAATTATTAAATATTATAGAACTTGAAATCACTGAAGCTTCTCGAGTGAAAGTTTTGCATGGAGCTCCAATGTTGAAGCCAGCAGGAAACGCCTCAATCAGGGGAAGCAACTCTTTAATATCTAGGTGTATTACCTTTCCAGTTATCTCCCTTGGAACGCATTGATTTCAGTGGAGTCGACATGTATACCGTGGTGCTCTTGTCGTTTCGGTGAGTTTTCCCACTTGTAATGAATTGGATGCATGACGGAGTGACCAGCTACGCTGAAAAAAAATCAACAAAAAACATACCACTTTGAAATATCTTAAGAAAACAATTTCTGTGGATTTGTTAAATCTTCCACGTTGTCCGAGACCCACCCGTGTGGGCCCTCCAAGCAAAGTCCACATATATTAAAGTGCGATAGAACCTTATCGTCTTCTGATAAATTTATGACGGTCTTGTAAATCTCTTCTTGGCGAATTATCGATTTTTATCCTACTCTGACTTAACCGTGTTTGCTTGGTGTATAAGATATTCTAATGTAAACAGGATGTGGAGTAAAGGTCCTGAGTTCCACTGGAATTTTATACTAAAACTTGTACACAAATATCCATCTAGAGGTGAACATAAGAAGTGGACAAATAAAAACTCTACTAAACTGATATTTCATGCAGCCACAAGGTCATATTTAAGTTTGATCACGAGAGTTTTGTCTCGAAGACTTTTTTTTCTTTTTTTCACTGAACATTATTCATGTTGTCTCTTGTAACTCTATTGGCCACCGCATCTCTTAATGAACAAAAGTTATAACTGCAACTTCCGCTCAACATCACTTGAGAAGCTAACCAGAAAACATCGACTGGAGGGGTCTAATTTACTTTGTGTTGATTAATTGTTGTAATTCTAGCCTCGGACCCCTCGATCTAGGTAAACCAAGATGGTAAATCAGGGGATATTCCGTGATATTATATCCTAGTTTACGGAGATTGCGAATCCCTCTGTGAATAGGAAAATTTTGCCTATATACACCTATCACAGCTTGGCTTTTAGTTAATTAGAGGCACATTTGAATCATCCTTGTTCAATTAATAATGACCTTCACGTTTTAACCTTGGCCATCGCCTTTTGACCATGGGTAAATTCAAAATGGTGCCTCTGTTGGTTACAGCTCACATGACTCGGACCCCCCTTCCTCCTAATACTTGAAGTATTTCCTCTCCCACCCCGCCCAGACAGGGTTATATATAGTTGCAATGGCGATATATAGAAAGGTACACCTTTTGACATACCTCGTGAATATTTAACATGCCATTTTGTACCTCCAACCTCCTTTTGTACCTGGGATACTTCACCTAACTGCTTCGGCAGGTGAAATACTCCTCCCCCCTTCTCCCGTATAATATCAGGGACGGTCCGACCGTTGTAGGGTCCCTGATAATATCAAGCCCGAAAGACTTCATTGGAAAATGTATACGCATCAAACCCCACATGACGGTTCTCAGAAATGGGAATATGTTAACCTATACTCGGAGAATAGAAGAGTTTTCTCAAAGTTTAAACATTTACGTTATATAGTTCAGGGGATCTTATTGGACAAGGTCAACTATAGCTGGGAGAGTCCTATGGAATATACACTAACCTCCTCTCCACATTCGATATTTACTCCCTCAACTTGACCGATTCCTCTCAAATTTCACCAGGATAAGTATGGGGTCACGCAGATGTCGCGTACGAAAATTCAGGTCAGTAGGTCAGTGTCCTTGACCTTTGACCATAGTGGTATAAAATAAGATTTGCGACAGGATATATATGAAGAGATGACTATTCCGAAACAAAGTTGAGGTATTGGTCAAAAGTCAAGATCACAGATTTGGCCCAAAAATCGGAGAATCGTCGAAATCATTCCTTTTAGCGGCTACATCAGAGAATATACGACAGGTAATGAAATTGTCAAATGTCGATGAAACAGGTGAATGGTCAATGTCGCAGTCCCCCTTGTGCTTGTGATCAAACTTCAAGAACCTCGCGCTTATGATCAAAGACCAATGCCACTGGGGATAATACACCAGGAAAATCAATTTCTACCAGGATTGAGGTCAAAAGGTCAACGTCACTGACCAAAACTCTGACGTCACTGACCAAAACTCTGACGTCACTGACCATCAGCAGCTCGCTAAAACCCGAAGTCCATAGTGCCAATTAGGCCCTTGCTGATAACACATTATATTGGATAACGTGTACGTTGGTTTAGCCAGAATTTACAATTACACCAGAGGGGCATTTATTCTGGATAACGACTTGTCAATTCAGAACTCAATTCAGTTCATGGAATTGAGAAGACTACAAGAAAAATATTCTTGGAAGTTCAATTTCCTGGATTGTATGAACGTCACATCAGCGAGTCTTTACATTCTCGTGCAGTCCGACGTCTGGGCATTCTTATTTCTCGAGAACTATTTCGTTCATATAACCTGTGTATTGTTATTCTATTCGAAACTCTAGTTATTAAATCAGCGTCACTGACACATACGAAATATCGACAAAGGAGATAAAACCGAATCAGCAGACCGTGAAATATACAGAAGTGCACACGTTAATAAGAACCCCAAAGCTCATCGGAGAAAATATGCGACTTGCAATTTGCTCCCATATAGCAACAAAACAGCTACAGGCGAAGCGGATCTCTTATTTATTGTAACGTACGGCTCGCCTGTACTTTAAAATGGATTTTGTTTTCTTTCACTTTTTCACGTTTTGTTAATATCTCACGCTTCGATGGCCAGCGTCAAAACTTCGCTCCAGGCGCTCTCATGCTAACTATTTCAAGGACGATGATGTGCGCAAGCATCTCTTGTTCATTATGTCGTGCATCTGAGTAAAAAAACGTTTTGATAACTATAGAGTACGTCCGATTCCGCTTGAAAACAATTCAGTCGAATTGATGCTTTATTCGGATGCTATCATGGTCAATTGCAGCCGATGCGAATATAAATTTAACATGATTGTTCTCTCGTCGATATCTGAATCTATGCCCATTAAAGGTGAACTGCAAAGCTTTTAATTTTATCTGAAATGTTGCTTATACACATCTTGTCTTGTGACAGAACTTTTATACGTTTTTGGGGCACAGATATTTTACAAAATTGTACTATAACAACATGGCAGTGTGACAGTCACAGGACCTACGAAGTAGGGTTTGATATGATTTAAGTGTGTACTCGAGAGATGACTTGGGGGCCCTATGTGCTACCGTGAGAGAATTTATATAGCAGTGTCTAATTGACAGCGGGTACTATTAACTTTCCC
Organism: Hanleya hanleyi; assembly: GCA_036873755.1. NCBI lineage: Eukaryota > Metazoa > Mollusca > Polyplacophora > Lepidopleurida > Hanleyidae > Hanleya > Hanleya hanleyi. The sequence continues at coordinate 4,887 of JAVTVY010014561.1, read as the reverse complement.
AGATGCCACCGCTGGCGCGTCATTAGCGTAGCAACTATTATCGCTTTCAGTTACCCTGGACAGCAGTACAGCATGAGGTCACCCATCCAAGTCTTGACCGGGCTCAAAGTCGCTTCAAAAGTCACAGTGAAACATACAGCCAAGGGTTCCCGATGGGCATGACGGTGCACTCGCTGAGCTATCAATAAATATTAAAAAAATAATTATAAATCAAATTTTCATTAGAATTCGGTCAGCTCAAAACTTGCTCGTAACAGTGCCCTAATGCACGTTCATGCCAAAATCAAGATTCCAATGTCAATGGTTCTCCTTATTTTGCCGACGAAAGGATTCGGATGGACTGACTGACTGACTCACTCAATTTGCAAATGGTAGCCTACTTCGTAGGAATATTTAAGTTATCCTGTTATAAATCCGTCTTGAAAACTTGCATCGCTTGTCTCTTTTGGTTTATAGCGGTCTCCTCCATTCAAGTTTTATTTAAATGTGACGTCATGTTACGTCAGATGAATGAGCGAGGACCACTATAACGTCATGACGTTCCAAAAACAACGGGAGGCAAGCGATGACGTTTTAAAAGTTCTGGCTCTCGTTTTCTGGTGGTATAAGTTTTGACTTCTCATATACCCAAAATAAAACAATAACCCACAGAACTATTACCACACATATTTGTAACAACTATACAGAAGTTTTTGTTATATGACATTTTAACACAACATTGGAAAGCTTTTCAGTTAAACAAATTATTGTGATTTTTGATTGCTTAAATTGTTAGACCAGCTTTCATTTTCTGTTCAAATTTCTGTCTAATTAAAATTAATACGAATTCGTCTTGGTGAAGTTCTCTCGTATAGAGTGGATTTATGGTCAAGCCACCTAAAATATTAACAGGCCAGGCGTTGAGGTGTAAAGTTTATTGGCTCTTCGCCAGCTTTTCTTGCGAGCCTTGTACAACCAAACATGTGACACTTTATCTGGAGATGTGTGAATTTGTAAAGAAAATTGTCAATTGTCGAGAAACGCTTGGCCGCAATATAGACCTGGAATAAAAACGGGTTTCGTGGAATTCAATGAAGCATTCTGTGTATATTATAATATCAGGTATAAGCCGACATCGTTTGTCAGTCGCTCCTGGGCGTTTGGGCTACGTCAGTTCTATGTTCCTTTCCGGCTTAATTGGCAGTTCGAATTGTCGACGAAGGATTTCTCTCAGATTGGGAGTATGAATGGATTTATAATACCTATAGTTGACCTTCTCGGAGATTTTAATGAGAAGTTAAAATTTTGCTTCCTTACAGTAACTTCTGGTAAACCGAACAGATTATTTTGAAATTTGGTATGTGGGTACCTCGCATCAAGATCTCGCTTGGGATTGTTTTTCACACCGATCCGCCTTTTGGTAGTGCTACTGAAGGAGAAGGGGAGGAGTGGGGGGGGGGGGGGTATACCTTACCTAAAGATCTCACTTGGGATTGCTTTCCATGCCGATCGGCTTACAGGTGATGCCACCTGTCACAAAGTTGAAATTTTGTTTCCGGACAATAACTTATGAAAATCTGAACAGGTTCTCTCCAAATTTGGCATGTGGGTAACATGCCTCAAGATCTCTCTTGGGATTTTAAGCTGTTTCATCTCTGTAATGTGTTCGAATATAGTCATTGGGAGAGATCCCCAACCCTCAGGTGAACCACCCACCCAACCACCTCGCTCGGGGTCTAATAATACCCCAGCCACCAGTCAGATTTTGGACCGGATTCGGGGCCGCGCGCGCACATCGCCGGAAGTGACATATATAGTAAAATAGATGTTTTGCCGAACATTTCGATTACTTTTCAAGTCTGCATAATACCTCTGTTGGCCTATCGTTAAAAAGAATTATCTGGAGAATATTTTCCATGTTTATCTGGACAGAGCATATGAAAAGTAGTTCGCTCATGTGCAAAACTGAAGTTGTTCGGCCGGATTCAAACTGAACCGTGCGTACGTGGGTTTTCCCTATACGTCATAGCAACGTAGTAAAGGTCATCTTCCGCTATTGGAGGCAGGGATGATAAATGAGCTTGTGATGCCACCCACCTTCATTCATCCCTCAAAGTAGAATATAAAAGGGGAGTTGGAGACCAGGGAAGCCGGGGAAGCCGATGACGTCATAATGGCGACATCTCGGGGAACTAAGACGGATAGAGACTCGCGGCTTACGGCGTCGTATTCCTCTCGTATAGATGCACGATAAAGTCCCTATACAATTTTATCGCCCGGCGTTAACTTTCGCCGCAATTAGACGATAATCGGTATCACGTGATTCGGCGATTTCTCGCGAAATAAGCGACATACGCGCACGCTGTTTGTGACGTTGTATTCCTCGTGTAGGGGTCTACCGTAAAGCTCCTATACGAATTTATCGTATCTCCGTAAGTTTCGGCGTCGAAATACGCTCTGTTTACTTACTTAACCGGACATGGAATGCGTCCACGCGAAAATTAGGTCGACCGGAAGTGACGTCGATAAAATAGGAAAGTCATCATAAATGCGGCCATTTGACAGTCATACGTCATTATCACCTCAATATTTCATATATAAAGACGAATAGCCTTAACGTATCATACTGTCGCTACTATTCAAACGCGTCACCGATAGCACCACCGACAAGCAATTCGCGAAAATCTTTTGATTCTCATCAAAAAGATAACGTGTGTCCGCAATATGTGATTCGCTAAGACGAAATACGATATTAACGATGGAAATGTACGAAGACATTATGACTGAGAAGACAACGAGTAGTCGAGTGCGGCATTTGTTGAACTTGATACCTAAACGAGGTCCGAAGGCCTTTTATGCGTTTGTGGAAGCTCTACAGGAGACTGGCAACATTACATTAGCCCAACTGCTACAGCCTGAACTTAAGAAGACTTCTATCGTTGATGTTGGATACATCTTCATGACTGGGTTCCATTTGGGGTACAATGTCTTCGTCAATGTGGGAACCTCTAAAGGGCACGCTTGCATAGATATTACCGAGAGTATAGATGTAGCCGACTCCGACCCTTTGCCCCATATAAAAACAATACGTTTATCGCGGGAAGGTTGGATGAAGTTGACGGACTATATCGTTCTGATCGACGACCTGATAGTGAAACGCGTAGACAATGCCGAACCTTTACCGTTGTCAGAAGACGTGTACTTGAGTTACAGCTTCTACCGAGGACAGGATAAAATTCATGTTCGTCGCTGGAAGACGGATGAGAATAGGCGCAACAACATTCATCCAACAAAAGACGGACCTGACTATGTGGTCAAATTTGAAAAACTGTGTAGAGGACGTTGAGAAAGCCTTGAACGTTATCCGTTACGCGAGTGAATATATGATAGACGCTGAGACAGGGTCACGACAATGGAGAGTGAACGAGTACCAGTGAAATGATTGTATATATTTTTATGTTCATCGACTCGTAAGAGGACGATACATGCAAAGAACATGAAACCATATACTTGGAAAATCTGTGACATTGCTTGAAAAAGGAGCAATTCGCATTTATACTTCGTGGATAAATAAAAAATGTCAAAGTATATCATTGCCTTGTCTTTTTATGTACTCTTTTATGGGGAGGAGGAGGAGGAGGAGGGTTTGTGTGTGTGTGTGTGTGTGTGTGTGTCTGGTGGAGGAAGAGGAGGAATTATATGACTAGTATAAAATAGAGACAAGACAATACGAAGATTACTAAATAATCGCTTTATTCATCATAGCACTGCACAAATAATGAGCGAAAACTGCTTATATAAAATACATCTCCATTGTGGGTATCATTTCGACATCTAGCCTTCCATTCAATGTTTATGTACGAATATTTCCACTGGGGTCTTTATTCGGAGTCCTCACTATCACCGTCATCAATCAACTTATCGAATAAGCATTTCCGCATCTTAATCGTCTGTCTGAATGCTTCCTCGTAGTCTATGTTGTATATCGTTTGCAGACGCCTCGTTGTTTTCAAGATCTCGTTATGAATATAATCGGTTTGTAGCTTTTACATGTTCACGAGGAGATTGCAGTATTTTTGACGTAAAGTCTTCATCATCGTTGGAGTATAATCCTCCATAGCATTTGCACCAGACTCATCCTCGTCGTAACCTTGGCTTGTATATCGCTGTTTTCTCTCGTCAATGTCAACCCTACAATCTCTCGCGATAGGTTTACCGAACATGTTTTTCCACACGTTATATTTAACCCGTTTCCGCAAGTGGGTAGGTAGATCTATTTCCCCAGAATGGTTGAGTTCATCATCTGAGCGGTATTTTCTCTTTCGTCGTTCCATTTCATTCCCGCTTCTATGGATCATCTGCGTCTGCTGGGACTCGTCATCATTTTCATTCCGTTTGAACCACGGTGGATCCGTCTTCGTATATAATCCCTCTCCCGCTTGTTCATTCCTCTTAGCGGACCATGTCGGATCGTGAGATGGTATGCGTTGAATTTGAGTTGATGGATTAGGAATTGGGGCTGGATGAGGTGGCAGTTCTTCCTCTTTCACGAGTTCCTCATCGCCTGATATTACATTGGTAGACAGTCTGTCATTTTCCGCTGTATGGGGTTTTAAATCGATGAACAGATATCCGTACGGACGAGATGTGACTTCGAGAAATTTTGCCATGAAATGTGTCGTATCCCGAGGAAAGATCCGTCTCCCGAACGTGCTAATTTGCTGTCTATCAATAGGATTATTGAATAGAACGAAATACTGGCAGTTCAGCGTGATATCTCGAGATGTCTTGCCTCGAGGGAAGAGATTCTGAGTCAGATAAATTACGGACATATTTCTGTGATGCGACCCTTTGGTGAATAGGTCAGCAACTATTTCTTTGCGCTTTACCTCACCCATCAAATCGTCC